>JARYHS010012519.1:169923551-169941733 GCA_031002005.1 Vandiemenella viatica | reverse complement strand
TGAAAAACAGTTCTATTTCAGATAGTGGGAAGAAGCGGTACACGGATCTAAATATGCGTAGGCTTAAAAGCTTCGAAGATTCGGACCTTCGACATTGTAATGACGGGATTGGTGCAGGTAGAACTGTGTATACCATTCGAAGACGTCAATTGACCGGAGGTCGTGTGGTCAGCTTCTCGCCACTTGGTTTCCCAGAGACGAGTGTTCCCAGCCATTTAGCTTAATCTCGACAATGCAGCAGCAGCATGCCTGTGTCGATCCGCGTCAATTCGTAGCACAGATCACTGGTTTTTGTGTGAAGAAGTAGCATGGAGTTTCCTATCGTGCAACAACGTTGGCCGAATGCCGATAGCTGTGGGAATGTGGAAGATATGATGATTAAAGTTAGTTAATGCAGGGCGTTTTCATATTTCGATCAAAAATTTGTGTCTCCTTATATTTCTCTTTCCTGCCGCAAATACATAGGATAGACCATTGATGTTTGTGTGTGGTAGAAGCAGTGAATCTCCCATCGTGCACTATGGTTAAATGTCGCTAGCTGTGGAAGTGTGGGAGATATGGTGGTTGAAAGTGGCCGATAAAGGATATTTTCGTATTTCGACCAAAGACATGTGTGTCCGTAAATTTTACTTTGCTGCCTGCACTACATAGCGCAGATGACTGGCGTTTGTGTATGGTAATAGCATCGAGTCTCCCATCGTGCACTATTGTGGTTAGATGTCGGTAGCTGTCAATCGAAATTCTTTACAAACACGAACGAAGTCGTGGGTACCAGCTAGTTATATATAATTGATAAAATTTTGATGTACTGTATAGTAAATTTAAATGTTTGGTCATATGTTTAAGTCATATTTACCCGTTTTTAAAGTCATATTTGCATGCACATTTCTGTTTTTTGGTCATAAAGATCCGTACCGTAGTAAGCAGTCATCACCTTACCGAAAAAAGCTAGGCACGAGTCCTCAGGCAGTTGTGGTTTCTCGCTCCTTCGGACATATGGATGTGGTCTAGGCGAAAAAAAGTAAAAAAATTTTTACATCAGTGTTTCTCAACCTGTGGTCTGTGGTGTTCCGCAGGCGGAATATTAAAAAAAAATGACTTAATTAAATATGTAATAAATAAATTAGTAATGTTATTTTACGTTTTTCGTATTACCTAAGGCTATAAGTGAGTATAAACTATAAGCCATGAAAATTTCAACGACCAGCAAAAATCTGGTATTTCCAGCACACGAGGAAATGACTGCATTGTTACTCTGACGTTTTCAGTCTGCATCAAGTTAATAACTGTTTTACAATAGCCTTTTTGTAGGTGTACCGCCGCGGCCGTACGTGCCTATGGTGGCTTAGTAATATAAACATAGGTAATAAAAGTAGCCTCATGTGAGTTAGTGGTATTTAGAATTATTTTTGACGTTTTACTGGTCCTCGGGTTCAAAAATGTTTTACAGTTTAGCAGTAGACTTCCCGACGCTCTACAAAACCCGCTACACTTTGCAGCTCGAACCGCTAATGCAATCGTTTAATTGCGATCAAATTTACTGTACGTACTACCTATAGGAAAAAACATAGGATACAGTATACACTGAATTAAGAATATCATTAAAATACTATTCATATATGGTAAAATAACCACAACATAAAAAAAAAAATAAAAAAATGCTTTGCCCGCAACTTAGTAACTGTATTAAATGTAACCTTCTATTTTTAGTATTCGTTGAAGTATAGGATACGGACGATAGTTCAGATATCGGGGATAATATAGTTATTGAGATAGACCCGGAAACAAAAACTGTTTAAAATCGACGGCTGCTCCTAGAGACATCCATCGCCAAACAAGTAAAATTTATGACGTCACAACGGTTAATTTGAAGAATGTCGCTTTAAGTAGTTTGGTTGCGGAAAAAATCCTCACCAGAATAATCCCATAGATTCTAATGCATATACTACATGTTACACTCTTTACTCGATAGAATTATCAACCACGAATGTGGACTGGTAATTTACATCTTTGAATTTTATACGACTACATGATTCATACATATTTCATGCATAGTAACATATTTTTTTTTCCTCCTTACAGCTACCATCGACTGTTTAAACCCTAACTATTAGTTTGCACAGGTGGTTATGGTGCGTTCATTAATTACATGAGGTTTTTTTTCCTGAATTCTGGACCCCCCCGCCCCCCCCTCTCTCTCTCTCTCCGGTGAGATTTGGTCGGACCCCCCCCCTGTAAAATGAGACCTCCCCACCTATGAAGGACCTCGCAATTTTTTATTTTTTTAGGTCTCATGTTCGCAAGGGCGGTTATACCCTCTCCCTAAAGTCTGTTTTTACCCCCCTAAAATCGACTTCCGCGTCTTTTTTTTTTTTTTTTTTTAGCTCTACCATTCTACAAGAATTCCAAACCTCACGTGAGGCCTCGTATCCACTTGAGCACGCTCAGGCGAATGAGCCGCTCAGTGAAGCGAGCGGCTCAAGTGTGGACGCCTGAGCACGCTCGCAACGAACGACAGCGAGCGCGCTCGGGGCGAGCCGATCGGTTGTCGGTATTTTGGAATGCTCAAAGGCGAGCCAGTGTTTGTTTGGCGCTCAGTGTGGACGGTATTTGGCGGTTTCTACAATTAGCGCGAGCACGTGGGACAATGAAACTTGCTTAGCTCTAATTGATGCGTATGAATCAAAGAGGGTGTTATGGGATAGCTCCAGTATTATAATCGAACTAAAAAATAAGGTGCATGGCGTGAAATCAGCGAGATATTAAACTTTAGTATTGATGATGTAAAGAAAAAAATATCAAGCCAGCTAGGGTCATTCAGGCGAGAACGATCAAAACAGAAGATAACTTCTATAACGGTAAGTGGTAAGTCTTTTTTAATAGTATTTCTCACAGCTGAACGGATTTTGATTGAATTTGGTGTTACGAAATTCAGGTCCTAAGTGACTAAAATCATATTGATTTTGTGCCAGGCAATATAGGCCCTAATTGTTTTACCAATTTTTATTAAAAACTTGAAATCACTGCCATAATTTAAAAAAACATAAAAATTACCTTAAAATCTATATTTGTAAACACAAATTAAAAATAGGTACCAGCCTTCATATAATTTTGGAGTGACTCAATAGTGCCATAACAGACTAACGGTACTAAACGGATGATGCTTTGTTTATATACTTTTAACATGTACTGCAGGCTTCCTGAGGTTAGGAATCTTAAAGTTATTATAAATTTTATCTTCTGGTGGGATCGCCTCACGCATAGGCGTATCGTGAATTTTAAGATGAGGTCCAACTAATGACAACATATGTTCGAAATCGATCTCGTAAAGTTTTGAAATAGCTCATTGTCTTCTTATAAAGTCAATTCGCGGATTAAATTATTAAGATAATTTCTTCGCTGACTTTCTCTAATCCATCAACTTGGTAATTTTCTTATCTGCTTTGACATCGTATGGATAATAATAAAGGCCGCAGCTACTCGTGACGACACGTCAATAGCCGAGCGTTTTCTGAGCACTGAAACCAGGCTCGTTCGACCAAAATTTCCTTTTCCTTGAGCACGCTCCAACGAGCGCGCTCAAATGAATGAGCGGCTCATTCGCCGGAGTGTGCTCAAGTGGATACGAGGCTTGAGATTTCCGTTGAGCCCCCCCTCCCCCTTGGTGAGATTTCGCCGGACCTCCCCCCCCCATTTCACCTCACGTAATTAATGGACGCCCCCTTGGTAACAAAAAAAAATTGGGTGGGGGGCAGACAGTAGTTTTATCTGGAGCGCTTACGTGAAGGGTGGAATGCTTGCGTTGCCATCTGTCCGCGAAACAGTTTGTTGTGTACGACAAGTTTATTGGTGAAATGTGTAGCTGTGAGGCGATTTGGGACCGTCCCAGCATACGTTCTTGGTGATTGCGGGAAACTGACTTAAAACCACAATCAGGACTGTCTGTACGAGGAGTCAGGTACTTGAATGTGGTCCGGTTGTACCTCTCCCGTCTAGCGGGTTAATATTACGGTGTATGAATAAATTACCTTTTGTTGTAGCTGATTATTTCTGCCTATTTTGCAATGTCGCGAACAGAGGCTGCCACAAGTCTTAAACCGAACGTGGTGGGTGAGCTGACCGCGCATTCAAGAGTACGGCGGTTCGAATCCCCGTCCGGGTATCCAGATTTGGTTTTTCCATGGTATCCCCAAATCACTCCAGGCGAATGCCTGGATGCTTCCTTCAGAGGCCATGGCCAAATTCCTTCCCGTTCCTAGTCCTCAGTCCTATCCCGCCTCTAATGACGTCGACGAGGCGTAAAGCCATAAGCAAAAAAAAAAAAAAAAAAAAAAATTAAATCTTAGGAAACAATTAGAAATGATGAAATGTTTTCCTAACAGAAACAAAAATATCCTAAAAGCTCCTTACTCTAGAAACACGCAGTTCATCAGTACCTTAGTGATAAGCGATGCTGTTATCTAGCGGGATTCATTCATTCCTTATCGACGCCAGCGACCCCTAGCAGTTTGACTCTGAACTACCGCACAACCACGACCTTGATTGTTCATAATTTTACCATTCATAGGCTGAATTTCGAGAAATGCTTTTTTTTAATTAACGATCTTACCAAAGCGAAGAACTTAATCTTTAAAATAACTCATTTAACTGGTTAATTATGAAGGGAGAAAGATGCTTGTCACAAAAAACCTTTAAGCCATAATACACATGATGGGATGATCTACTAAATAATTTCGTTCACTTTATAGGTATTGGCTGGAGAACGGTGACGTCACACGCCGACTTTCGAACCCAAATTAACAGCGACCAGTGATATTAGATATGATGTGCATAGTTTAGTAGTTAAGAAACTGCTACGAAATTAATTGCCAGAATACATTAAGTTTGATCTTCGTAGAATTTCATTCTTAAAAAAAATAATAAAAATAAGGAAAAACTTTACTGCTGAAAAAACGTGGAACTACTTTTCAGTAACATGTCTGTAATAAAAGCAACATAAAAAACTTAAACTACTCTTGGTATCTGCTGTAACAACGAATGCCAATTGTCATTCCAGCCTAGACTAAATATCAGTTAAATTAAAACTTCCGTTAATGTTGCTGCTTGACCAAAGTTTATACATTTGATTTTCACGTGTTTTACTGACCACTTTCATAAATTAATGGCCTTTGTTGGTGTTCACTATACACTAGTTATTAGGTTATTTAAAGTGTGCCCAGTTATGTTACTTAAACTAGGAATCTGGTAATTCATTTATTCGGAGATGCTCAACTATTCAGTAATCTGGAATCTCTATTGAAGTTCTCAGGCCGCTACGGACACGATTACCAAAGATTACATCATGAATGTTTGGCCAGACTCTTATCAAGAACAACTAGCTGCTTTCGAAGCAATTGTACACTGCCTTAAACTTAATATAAAATCTTCCAATTTTGCAGAGCGAAATTCTCTGTTCTTGTATTTCATTCAGTTCGAGTCTACCAACTTACGACCTTATAAACAAATTTCGATAGCGATCGTACATATCAGTGTTTAATAAGTCTATTAATACTTTGTTTTTCAAGCTCAAGAGATTTTTTTTTTTTTCACATTGAACTCTCAAGGTGGAACACAGGTCAAGTTCCTATTTGTCGATCAGGTGAATCTGTCGTAATCTTTGACTCTAATAAGCGGAACTATTCTGGACCCGTGGCATTGCGCAAATAAACGGTCACGGGCTTACACTAGTTATGAATAGTCGTATCGATAATTGTTTGAATGAATTCGTTTCGCAAAGTAGCGTCACTTAGTTTCGACTGTAAACGTACAGTAGATGTGTGCAGTGTGTTGAGGTCACGGTATGGGCTCGTCTGTAACGTGGGTCGATTCAACTCGCATGTGCTTAAGCGGGCGCGTGCTGCGCCAGTGCAGTGTGTGTGGGTGGGGGGGATGTTAGGGCAAGACACGAGCAGGCGGGAGGGCGGACAGTGGAATGTGGGGGCGGCAGCCAGGGGTGCCAAACATGCGGCACTACAAACGCTGCGGTGTACAGATTAGATAAATCTTACCATGTCTCCTTCGTTTCGATTAATGTTTCGTGTTTACTCAAAAACTTCTTTTTTACCCAATAATATCGTTACGTCTTTATTACGGAACTGGCGACGTGTTAACGTAATTAGCAGCGCGTTTGTGGTTGTTATTGAATTTTGGTATTAGTACTTCTCGTTCATAGGCCGGCATTACACTGTAAAAGTTCTTTGTCAAAGATCTTTAATAAAAGATATTTTATAAAATATTTTACAGTGTAATGGGACATATTTTATAAAAGATTTCTTTTATATAATGTAATACGTTTCCATTACATTTTGTAAAAGATTTGAAAGTAAACCAAGAAAATGGCACAAG
The DNA here is from genome assembly GCA_031002005.1 of Vandiemenella viatica. NCBI lineage: Eukaryota > Metazoa > Arthropoda > Insecta > Orthoptera > Morabidae > Vandiemenella > Vandiemenella viatica. Next base: position 169,935,349 of record JARYHS010012519.1, on the reverse strand, counting down.
CAAAGTTACTGAAGTTTGTTAGAACTGCCGAATCCATGAAAATCTTGATTTCTGAATATAAACGGAAGAAAATGTAAAATCAGAAACATATAGACAGTAAGAATGGGAATAAAAACGCGGACACTTGGGCAAATATTGCGAAGTTAATTAGTTCAATGAAAGAAGGCTGAGCTGTTAATGACGTGAAAAAGAAAATTAATGGATTAAAAAGCTAGTACTTAACAGGCTGTGCAATACAAGTGGCATATTGCAGAATGGAATATATCTGCCACCAGCATTTGAGTACAACCCTTAGCAAATAAAATAGACACCCAATAGTATATATTGTTAAGTTCGGCGTTAATAATTCGCATATAGAAATTTTTTGAAAATATGGTTGTAAGAATTTATTGGACCTAAGCTGCAGCTTCGACCATAATTTTTAGAATATATCACGTCTTCACATTGCAGCTCTTACACTAAACTATGATGAATTCGCTTCATATCAAGTCTTGCAATCCACGCTCTAACTAAAACATGTTTAATACTTCTCTTCTTTTTCTTCAATAAAACGCATATTGTGACAGTTGCACTTTCTACGGCTGCATAAGCACACAAGTTTACATCATTCATTTCAGAGAACTATGATGAAAAATTTTATGTAGTGCAATGGGCCTGAAAGATATAAAATCTTTTATAAAATAAATATGATAAAATCTTTTATAAAAGATCTTTGACAGAGTTCTTTGACAGAGTTCTTTGACAGAGTTCTTTGACAGAGTTCTTTGACAGAGTTCTTTGACAGAGTTCTTTGACAGAGTTCTTTGACAGAGTAATGCCGACCATATTATATTAATCCCGTTGTGTTACGGACAAAGGCGCCTGCATAATAGGCGGGAATGATTGAAAACTTAGCAAATTGCGATTACTACAGTTATGTTCCGTCCTATTGTTTAGGGAGTGGCTTAGGTCTACTAGAACGTTAAATGGACTAATCATTTAATATTCGTAATTTATCAGTTTCATGTCATTTGTTTGGTGAACTAATTTGAAAATCTCCTTAAAATTGACGACTGAATAATTATCTTAAAAGATATCCGAAAAAAATATATTAGTAAGAAGTACAGACGGTTATGAATGGAGTGTTAGCTGGTCATCATTTTTGGCCTGTTAGATTTGTTCAACTGTTAATACCGGTAGATGAAGCAAGAAAGCATTTGTTTTGCTGTAAATATTATGTGCTTTTGCAATGGTAATATCAAGTATCGGATGGGATCATTGTATATCCAGATATTTTTGTTCATTAAAGAACTGTCCTGTACAACCATTTGTTGTGATTTTCTTTTTCGATCTTCGGAACGTAAATTAGACGTTTAAAGCTTTGACTTATCCTGTAATATTCTTCTTTGGTTAAGGACACGTTATAACTTTCTTTAATATGCTTACTACTTTTGAATTTCAAAAAACCAATGAAACAGTCGATATGTTCTGCCATATTTATCATATTGTATTTTTAATTTGAAGCAACGTGCTTGCCTATAGCGTCCAGCATAAACAGTTAAATAATTTACACGTCATAAACTAAATACAGCATTTCAGATTACTGCTCTTGTTTGTTTCACTCATTGCACAGTTGCCAAATTTTCGACCTGATACCCTTTCCATCTTGGAAGACTTTACGAGTAGTAGATTTTGGTAACTGTATGCTCGGATGAACCAATGTATCAAGCGAATCCAGAAGTTTCATCCGCTGAGCTAGAAAATCGTCTAGTTTTTCCTTAACGCTTGATGCTTGTTAGCGTGTTTGGTGGTCGGGTCTTTTGTGGGCACTGATAGTGACTGGTATTACAGTAAGTTTCTTTATCTGAGAATAAGAAGCCATTAAAGCTTTTACGGCGTTGCACGCTGGCTACTGAGAACGTAAGAAAGTGCAAGCATTAAAACGAAATACCGAGGGGACCGTAATGAGATTTCCAAGTAGCCACGGCCTGCATCTTATTGCATAACTTGGCTTTGCCAGAGAGGGGGCGGGGGGGGGGGGGATTTGTAAAAGAAAGTTCAAACATGTATGGCAAATTTTCAAAAGGTATTTTTGCTACACGTTTTGATCAAATGTGTAAATTGTAGGGGTAGGTTTAGAAATTTACAACAGGGTAGAGCTTGTTGGTAACGGATGTCTTGGGTCAGCGGAGCTTTTATATTAGAGTTGTCCTCTCACTCATATAAACAAACAGCATCTGAATGCCCAGTACCTAAGATGCTGAAATACTTCGACCATAATGAAAAATTAGTAAAGAAACAACTGGAAGATTCGTACCAAGAAATTATAAAAATTTCTTACATCATTGAAAATTAACAGCTGATCTGTACTGAATACGAAATGTTACAAGGTATGAGTTTTTTAATTAAAGTTATGTAATTGTTTTAGTGTAGGCCATATCGACCGCAAAATTAGATTAGTAACGGAATGTATAATCGCGTATTTCGTAAAACAGCTATGTCGAAAGGCCTAACAAAGTGAAATCTGGAATATGTCCAGATTTTTCAGTCCTAATTTTTAAAATTAGAGGTAGTGACAAATTGCTAACGACTTTGGGAGCTCAAATCTCAAGAAGTTCGCAGGAAGTGCGGAAGTTCCGATGAACTCTATTAGCTGTGAAGTTCGTTCAGGAAATATCGGACCAGAAAAGTAAAATGCCGTTTCACCAATAGCTGTAAAGTCAACCCCATCTTTTTGGCATGACACTATTTCCGCAGATACTGGAAGCATTCCATAATGACACCATTGAGAATAGAGGAGAACTGCAACGTCGACTTCAATCAAGACAGTAAACGAGTAATTTTCACCGCTTGAAAAGCTGCCAAAAATCGCAAGGAACACTAAAAATAATAAGAGCGCTTCACTAACGACAGGATTTTTGCCTAAAAAGCATTAACTTAGGTGTGAACAATTTGCAATATTTGGTCATATCGTGAGCTACAAATGGAAATTACGACTTAACTAAATTCTTAGCGTTGTACAATAAATATCCCAGGCTTGGAAACATTCGGCCATTCTATAACTCTTCACCGTAGGACAGCTCTGTTGCCTTATTTGTTTACGCACAGTGTTTCGGCTTTCATTTTTCTGCCGGAGTGTCACATGCTAGACCAGGGTTTCTCAAAGTGTGGTACGCGAATCCCTAGGGGTTAGTGGACTGCCTATCTCAAACGTGGAACACGTACAATGGTGGATATCGCTAGCAGTGGGGCTTTAAAAAAAAAAATAAGAAAGTCTCACAGTTAAAAGAAAAAAGATGATTCTCCATTGCCTGGGAAATTTTACATGGGTACGTGGAGTTAGGGGGCATCCATAAATTACGTGAGGTGTACTTCCAGACCTCCCCCCCCCTTTCCCCCTCTGGTGAGACTTCGTGAAATCTGGGCCGAACCCCCCCCCCCCCCCCGCTGGTGAGGTCTGGACCTACCCCCTCCCCCCTCTGGTGAGATCTGGTCTGGTCCAGTAGGCCAAAATGGAGCTACGTGATTTATGCACGCTCCCCAAGTAACTCTGTAAGGTAGGGTTGGTGCATTTGACCGTGCTATGGCGGGGTGGTATGGTGTCAGGGAAGCGTGTGACAGGTGCTGTTTGCCACCCTCCCCCTCCCCTTCCCTCCCCAGCTAATATTGACTCTTGAGCTCCGATAACGACGACACCAGCTGCTGGTTGGGGTCACAATGCTTTGAACTAGACCACCACTTTGCGGATTTGTCGAAACCAACTAGATCCTAATAGCGTATCTTGTCTGTCGGTCAACCTATTCGAATAACCTCCAGCGAAAACTTCAGGTGGTAACAATTTGCGTTATCTATCGGTGCGATATTGGTAGTGATAAATCTTAAATGGTAGCTGTCTGGTAACGTTGGTGCTTGCGTTAGGGAGGCAACTGATTTCACTCTCAATGTGACCTTCTGATTCACGTTTTCCTTCGTTACCCGGAAGGCCAGTGTAGTTCCATCGTTAAGGCTATGATCAGTTTACTGCCGTTCTTGTCGAGAGTGCTATATCGCTATATCGGCCTTTGAGCTGTGAAAGCCTAATTGTGAATTTCAGCTTTAACGACTGAAAATTCTTTGACACAAACGTAACAATTAATTGTTTCAAAAATAGTTACGAATTAACTTAGATGTTGCAAGTAGAACATATTAGTTGCAGTTGTGCACCTCACAGTAGAAAGTACACGCGTTCAATTCAGTTACACTGTTACCGAGCGTGGTGGGTGAGCGGTTAACGTTGTGGCTTCGCATTCGGGAGGACGGTGGTTCGAATCCCCGTCCGGGCATCCAGATTTGGGTTTTCCATGGTTTCCCTAAATCACTCCAGGTGAATGCCGGGAAGCTTCCTTCAAAAGACTATGGCCAAATTCCCTCCTCTTCCTTGTCCCAAGTCCTATTCCGCCTCTAATGACCTCGACGTCGACGAGGCGTAAAGCAAAAAAAAAAAAAAAAAGTTACACTGTTTGGTCCACCAATTCGATCTGATATAATACCTTTTCTTCCAAAACCTTCATCTCGCTGTTTGGACCCTGGTATTCATACCAGGCGTCGTTTTCCTTTCTGGATTACTGGATGTGTTATAAAAGCGGTCTCAACACTTACTTGCTTCCACATATCTTTTGTTCGTACACATATTCCATAGTCTATTTTCTATCTCTCTCTGCTGCAAAATATCTATCCTTCGTTTTTGTGGCGTTCCCCCCTGTTATCTTCCTTTCATTTTTGTACTCTAGCATTTCTTAAATGTTTCCGTCCTATCCACTCTCATGTCCCTAGCCCTTCCTCAGCGACAGGTATTTAAATGCCAAACTGTTTCGTTATTTACATATTCCTTCATAATAAACTTTGCATTCTTCTGGTTCACGATTCTGATGGATTTGATTTCAGCAGCCGGGAAATTACTATTCTTTCTTTCTACAAGTGTACACTTTTATCTCTAAAATTAGAAATGTGCTAAATATTTGGCTACCTAGGATATTTGAATATCCTATGGATCATTTCTCACTAAGCTGAAGAACTGCGAAGCTTTTTTAATTCCTCTTCAGTACATTAGAGAGTACAGGGCGTTCGCCGGAAAACGCTACCCTCCCAGGCTGTTGCCGTCGGCAACTTGCTCGGTCAGTCGTGCCAGCAGTTTCCGCCAACCGGCACCGTGAATCACCGCACTGTTTAACACCTCCGCTGCCCCAACAGTGCAGTGCAGTGACCCTTACATTGTTAAGAACGGTTTCTTTGCATTGTAGATAGTTTGTGACTTCAGTCTCTTATTAATCAGTGTTGTGAATAAACGTTTCTTTGCGGTTTGGCTGGTTTGGGGATTCATACTCTTATTAATCTGTACCGTGTTTGAGTGTGAGTAAAATTATGGTACGTTACAGTTTGCAACAAAGAATATTTCTCTACGATACATATGTGAAGAAGAAGTCGTTTAAAAAAGTGTCGCAGTAAATTTCGTCGCGAATTTCCTGGCGCTTTACTGCCAGCTAAATCAACAATTCTGCGTCTGGTTAAAAAAGTAAGAGAAACGGGTTCATTTTTTAACAAAAAGAGACTGTCGGTCAACCGTATTCTCACAGAGGAGAAAATTGACGATATCGCTTTTCGACTAGAACAGTCACCCAAAAAATCATTAAGTCAGTTAGGGCAGCGTGTGTCTCGAAATATGTTCAGAAGATGTGAAATGTGCATTACACAAGAGGGTCAACACTTCCAGCATCTTTTATAAGGTAAGCTAATGAATTACGTCACATTTAAATGCTTAGCACACAAGTTTATGAAGCGTAATTATTATGAAATAGTCCGCGGCCGACGGTCGAACAATGCCGGAAACTGAGCGCTCGCTCGCCGGGAGCAGTTTCTTCCTTGTAGCGCTAACAGTGGGTTGCGTTTCCCGGCGAACGCCCCATATCATTGGGTACAATTCTTGCAAGATAATCTAGGAACTGTAAAATCTTGCTAGTTTCAGAAATATATTCTAAATAATTCAATTTCTCCAATCATTTCCACTGTCTTAGTTTTGCTGCTTTTTTAACCCTGTGTTAATTCTCGGCATACCATGAACGCTGCATTGGCGTTGGTAAAATAGCTGAAAGCTGGTGCTGGCAAATTTATCTGATGGTGAATGGTGAGTCCCTGCGACGTAGTAGGTTGGTTCGGTCATAGTGCAAGATACGTAATTCCTAGCGTTCATTGCGTTTTGTCACTCATTTTTATGTCTTTTATATTGTTTTATTATCGCTTCTGACAGTTTGTGCAGACAACATTTCGCACTAAATTACATATATATTGTGGGAGCACATCGTTGTATCATAACTAATATATATCTGCACTACCATTTCGTTCTGTTGATAAATTTTTCGGCTGTACAATTTTATTCTTCTCTGCAACCTAGGTGCAGCAAGAAAAGACTTCAGAGTTCTGTGGAGATTCATATTTTTCTCTGCATTCCTTTCTCAACGGAACCTTGTACGGAACTGAGATATGATGGTTGGAATTTTACTACTAGCAATTCGACCAGTTTTTCTCGTGTTGTAGCCAAATGCTGTTCTGGCCAATGTTCTCTCCAATTGCGGCGTTGATAGGTTAAACGAAGGTAATACAATGAGATGTGGTATGAAGCTCAACAGTTATCTTTTGGGTCTACAAAATAAAGGAAGAGTGCATATACTCACGAAGCCTTCTGAAATTGAATTCGAGGACGAGAAAGTATTGTACGCTTATTTCGTAGTTCTAGCAGTGAACAGCGAATCACCTGATCAGATTCAGTTTGCCCTCTGCTCCGCAGTGTAGTTTGTTGGTTTATGGCCCCTCCTGTATTAACCCACCGCGTCTCCTTAATTACTTCTGGTACCTATGTTTTTTGTGCTGTGATTTGAAACACATTTCCCGCTACACCTGGCTTCTCAAACAGTGCTGAACAATGGCCCACTTGCGAGTAACTTAACTGCCTCAAAAAATCAGGTAGGTTTACCTCATTCCTGCTGAATGCCGACTCGTCTCACTGCGTGAGCGTATATTACACTCGTGATGAGCATTATAATAAAAACTCGCTCATAGCTTTGTTTCATGGATATGATATTACGGCCACGAATCGGAGTATAATAACAGATGTAAAAGTTGAAATTAGTGGTCACTAGCCTGGAGGTTTCCTAGAAGGACAGCTTATTATTTATTGGCCTTATTTCCTTCCCTCTCACCAATTGTCCTGTGGAAGTCTTTAGCGCTAAATTGGCAATTAAAGCTCATTTAGCAGCTTGCAGGGAAAAAAAATCCGCAGTATGTCGTGTATGTAATCAGGAATCTGTGACTTAATGTCTTTTTGTTCAACTTCTCACGTGTTTAATAAATATTTAGTCTCCATGTTTTTTTGTTGTTTTATTTTTTTTTGTAATTTCGTAACAGAGTGTGGGGCAAAACATTGATGGTTTATCTGGAAAACTTTGTACTTTCGGATGCGCAATTAAATTTTCTTTGAATTCATTGTTGCCTTGTTTATGAATTTTTCGTAATTTTTGTTGTAATCTACTTTTGAAGTTCTCTCTGATGCTGAAACAACGTACAATAGTTTATTTATTTCTTTAACAAAAAAATTTTTTTTTCTGTGTCTGTAATGCGTGGGCGTGTTAGTATTTAGCAGGCGATAGATAGTACGATATTTTTCCTTTATTCGTCTGTGCTTGAGTTAATAGAGCACTGTAATTTCTCGGTTTTTGAATGTTTACGGTATCCTAATAATTACGGCATTTCGGCATGTCGGCATGTGTATTTTTGTAAAGACGATATTGCATTTCCGTAAATTAAACGTTGATGAAATGCCATTAAGTTTAAGGCTATAATGTATATTACGTACTGTTTCTTACCGCTTGACGATAACTATACACCGAGCGTGGTGGTGTAACGGCTAGCGTTCTGGCCTCGCATTCGGGAGGACGGCGGTTCGAATCCCCGTCCGGGCATCCAGATTTGTGTTTTCCATGGTTCCCCAAATCACTTCAGGTGAATGCCGGGATGCTTCCTTCAAAAGGCCATGGCCGAATTCCTTCCCATTCCTTGTCCCCCATCCTTTACCGTCTCTAAAGACCTAGTTGTTATAGGAGACGTTAAGCAGGTAAAAAAAAAAATCTTACCGCTTGACGATAACTATACTTTATTCCATAAACAATAACTGCCTGACTTACCTGGTACTTCGTGTTCATCTGTTTCAAGTTACTTTTTATCGCACCGAGCGTGGTGGTGTAACGGATAGCGTTCTCGCCTCGCATTCGGGAGGACGGCGGTTCGAATCCCCGTCCGGGCATCCAGATTTGGGTTTTCCATGGTTTCCCCAAATCACTCCAGGTGAATGCCGGGATGCTTCCTTCAAAAGGCCATGGCCGAATTCCTTCCCATTCCTTGCCCCCATCCTTTCCCGTCTCTAAAGACCACGTTGTTAAAAAGGGACGTTAAACTGTAAAAAAAAAAAAAAAAAAAAAAAAAAAAAACTTTTTATCGCCCAGTTTTTCTATTAGTTTTTTACAGTATAAATGTAGTTTTTATTGGATTTTCTTAATATTAGATTAAACGTCCGCTGACCGATAGAGATATCTCTACATTCTCACTGCGGAGAGATTGCGTTGTCCCATTTCCTAGTTACTAGACAATAAACAGAGGATCCCAATAGTCTGCCCCTTGGCAGTGAAAAAAGTTAAAGCGCTGAGTAATCTTGTAGTGCCGTGAAACTTGTCACGAGTTGGTTTCTTGCGAGGTCGGACCACTCGATAATTGTTTGTTATGCCTCCTTTGCAGCCTGGCGGAGAAATGACAAAAAAGTAGTGGTCCTGGAATGGTGTAAATAACTCGGTTTAGTTGACCAACCAAAAACCAGCAGTTGCCTATTCACTGTCCGTTTAAAATTCCAGTTGGCTCTAAAACTCTATAAAATTAATGTAAGAAATTCGAACTTTTTAAGAAACTTCGCTAAAATTAAATGATTCCTCAGACTTCCACGGCCATCTTTGATCATGATTAATTGACTTTCGGGTTATGCCGCGTTGTTTATTTGATTACCAGAGCTTTCGGCTGGTATCCTCCAGCCTTCGTCAGAGATACTGTTTATGTTGACATAGCAACGAGCGCCAAGCATCGCAGAGTAGAAGACCAGTGGTGGCCCCGACGGGTGAACGAAGCAGCAGAAATTTTAAAAAATACCAACATCAACGAAGATAGCGGCCTTTTACTCTGCGATGCTTGGCGCTCGTTGCTATGTCAACATAAACAGTATCTCTGACGAAGGCTGGAGGATACCAGCCGAAAGCTCTGGTAATCAAAAAAACAACGCGGCATAACCCGAAAGTCAATCATTCGCTAAAATTATTTAAAATTGACATAAACCGTTACTGATACGACACTAGCAAGAAAGGATGAATGTCGACCAGCGTTCCCGAGTAAGATGGGTGAAGCAGCCTATATTTTAGGTTAGTGTTTCCTTGCTCTCTGGAGTACGGTATAGCTGCCCCAGGAAATCGTAAACCGAACAACTTCTGTTTCTCCCTCCGCCATGCCGACATAAAAAAACTTCAAGTGACGTTGGCCATAAGATTTAAGACCTTACAGCTCCGAAAGCAGTAGCTACGACGTAGAGCTCGGGGATTGGTCCAAAAGGTCCGTGCTTCAATCCCTCGCTCTTAGTGCCCCGCTCTGAAAGTACTGCGAAGTTTTCCAGTCTTTACGTTTTTCGATTGAGCAGCTGGATCAGTAAGCTTACTGTAAAACCGGCTGGGAGAAATGCGCAGCAAGATAACATTATCTGAAAAGATGTTAGCTGTGTGCGGCGTAGCGATGTCGCATTCCTCACGTTGTGCAAGACAATGGGTAAGAAATAAAGGTTAGCTCAAGGTCCTGTGTTCGGATATGAACAGTTGCCTCGTGCTTTAAGTAAAATCGGGCAAACGGTTTAGTAGCGGAGTGGTTAGGGGGCATCCATAAATTACGTGAGGTGAAATAGGGGAGGGGGGGGGTCCGGCGAAATCTCACCAGATCACCAGGGGGGAGGGGGGGGTCTCGGAAATCTCACGTGAGATTTTGCGAAAAATTTGGGATAGTAGAGCCAAAAAAAAGGTATACAATTTGCGCCAAAGTCGATTTTAGGAGGGTATTTCGTCAAAAAAGTTAGGGTGTGACCTAAAAAAAAAAAAGAGGTCTACGAAAGTTTCGAGGGCGATTTCTGGGGGGGGTTCTCACGGACCAGATCTCACCAGAGGGGGGGGGTTCGGCCAGATCTCACGAAATCTCACCAGGGGGGAGGGGGGGGTCCAGAAATCCGGAAAAACACCTCACGTAATTTGTGGATGCCCCCTTAACGTGCTCCCCTACAAAACCAACCCCACCTCGAATCCAGGCTGGTCGGTTTGTGACGTCACGCACAGCACTCTCGCGCAAGCTTAGTCACGTGTTATTTGATCTATTCTCCTATACCAGCGTTCCCCAACCTTTTTCAACGGCGGATCCCTTAGGCCCCCCGGTGCGATTAGCCAACGTACATAAACTACGTGGCTCCATTTTGGACTCCTTGAACTCTCTCCCCCCACGTAGATTGACGTGGTTTTTGCCTCGACCCATCCCTTACCATCCCCCCCCCCCTCCTCCGTGTGGCACGCATTCCGTATTAATTCCAGAAGACATTTTATTTGCGTTTTTTCTATAATTATAAAATATTCTGAATGAGATGTTGACACTAGCCACTTTGTAAACTATTAATTATTACAATAAAAGAAACTCATTCTCTGGTACAGTCAGAAATCCTTTTCTTCTTAAGGTGTTACTAAAACATTATCTTTTCTCATTCATGATCGTTCATTAATTGATAAAATAGAACAAACTATAGGCCTACCTGCCGCGTGAAAATCTAAGGAGAGCTGCATTTTTTTTGTCTTGTTTTGCTGCAGTTCTTTCACCTTTCTTTCTAAATTACCAGGGAATGATTCTTTGATCTGCTTAAAAGATTTGTATAACACATTGTATAGTGAAAACTCTTTGGAAAAACATTTTCAATAACCTTCGCAAAGTTTATCTTACAGCGCCACTTCACACCACACTTTGAACTTGCTATTAAGGGAGCGTGCACAAACTACGTGGCTCGGTCCAGGGCGGGGGGGGGGGGTTGGCTGGAAGGCTACGCTGGGCTACGTGGGGCTAGGGGGGGTTCCGAGCCAAGCCACGTAGCTTTCCTTTCATAACATTTTTCACAGTTAAAATTAGGAACAGAACTCACAACAGCATGTGAATATTTATTTCCCTCGGTTAATTACGTCTGTATGTAATTTACTATAGTCTCATAAGAGAAAACGGTACAAAATGTCTTCTGGAATCAAAAGGGAGAAAAGCTACGTGCTACGGGGGGGGGGGGTAGAGGCAAAAGCACGCAGGGCTACGTGGGGGGGAGGGGGGTTTCACAGGAGACCAAAATGGAGCTACGTGTTTTATGCACACTCCCTAACTTGGCAGAACAAAATTAGAAATATTTTATCAAACGCGGCCAACCTGATCAAAACTGCTTTATTTCAAACCATCAAAACATTACGAACTGTCACTGCCTCGGAAAATCCTGGGCGACATCTTTAAGCGAACCTGAGTCTTGTATGGCACGTCTAAAGTTTTCAAATCTGAATGCGCCGTTTCGTGTCGGATAGTTCAAATGCGCGGGCCGCGTGCAACACAACGCTATGACTACAAGTCACACGCGTGTGCACTGTTAGTATATAGGGTATCTGAAATACTAACGGACATAATTAAATGATGGAAATAAA
>JARYHS010012519.1:169684537-169922551 GCA_031002005.1 Vandiemenella viatica | reverse complement strand
TAGTTGTTATATCATCTGCGCAGTGAATGATCAGCAACACTCAGACATGTGGCGATCTTGTACTAACTACTAGAGTTCTTAATCCTGATAATCAACATTTCAGTCCTTGTTGCAATATCTTCTAAAAATCCCGCTAACTCAGTTTCATGCTGCAGCTGGAGAAATCATTTTCATTCCTCCAAAGTTAGTAGGATATCAAGTTCTCCATCAACCTCCTCAGACTTGAAGTCGAATTAATCTTTCCGCTGTTCTCAGCCCTATTTCTCTTCTTTCCTGTATGAGGTTTGCAGACCACTGATACGTGTCACGTTTTTAGACATAGGTAACGCTTCCATCCATTTTCAACCCGTCTGCAGCATTATGATTTTTTATGCTTCCGGCTTTTCGGCTCGTCGTCACAGGAGCCGTTACAGCATATGGGACAAGGGATAGGAAGGAATTCAGCCTTTGAATTTCGAGGTAATTACTCAAACATTCGACAGGAGTAAGTTCGGGAAACCATAGGAAAACGTAATCTAGATGGCTGGGCGAGAATTGAACCCTCACCTGCCAGGCTCATTGTTATGCTTTTTGTCTACAGACATTTCCCACAGTTCATTTCGTTCATAAACGCCTGAAGAAAGAGATTTAACGCAAACTTGCAATTTTTCTGAAATATGTGTAAAGGATTAACAAACGTATTTTGAAATCTATTCTAAAACAGCTGATCGCCAGAAAACATAAGCAAAGAGCTGTTCACTATACTCATAATTTTGTCAACTGTTGGAGAGTAGTGAAATTTTCCTTCGTTATGAATATCGGTACTGTATTTGCGTTAATGCATTCTCAGTGTTTAAAATATAATACCTTAGTTATTAAATATTTGAATGGCGGTATTTATGTCACAATTCATTTTAAATACTGTCTACAGAACACAAAGAAGTTTAAATAACAAGAGCTCACTGTTGTTTTCCTTCTGTGGATGAACTATCGCAAAAAGTTGTCTTCGTAATACGATTTGCTTCTCTCGTTTGTATCAATCACAGTGTTCTTGAATATTTATGTATAGAATCAAGCAGGTTTGATTTGACGGCCATTTGTCTATATCCCATAAGCTGAAAAATATATCGACCATAAAATACTGAAACTATTTCGTCTTGGGTTTTGACATTGAGCAGTCGTAGACAAAAGGTTGGAAGAGAGCCACTAAGTTAAGTTTTGAGCCAGTGATTGCACTATATGATCCATCGCCTTCATCACTCCTCGTTGTTGAAATTCGAGGCCATGAAGCGGATTTCATCCTTTGTTTGCCGTCTCATTGACCCGTTGTTCAGCGTTACAATGCTTTAGTCGATCTTAGACGATACTCGTAAAGCAGCCTGCGTTTGTTAAATCAGTTTAAGAAGAGTTTAGACTCTTTCCTGATAATATTATAACACTGCGTTTATTGGTTCCGTAAACGCATTTTGTCGACTCTCCATTCACGCTAGTTCCCGGTGGGTAGCCGCTAGGGACTGCAATCCAGCAAAGCGGGATCCCGCAATCCCGCGGGATCCCGCATCATTAGACAGTCTGGCGGATCCCGCACAAAAATTAAACGGATCCGCAATCCGCAAAATCCGGCGGAAACGCGTGTCAGTCTGCGTGACTCGCTGCCCCACTCGGTCTCTGTCGGATATTTTGTACTGTTTGCCTGTACCCTTCCAGTTGGCATTTGACTCGTGTTAACAAGCGTTTGTTTTTGTCAACCTTCATCATTTGTAAGTAAATAAATACACTTTTACGTATTCATCAAAACTTACGTTTGTTTGGAGTACACATTTCTGTAATTTGAGTTATGGTGCGTATATAGTACGATTTTCTAACTATATAATTATTTTTTAAGCGTCGCACACGTTATCTGAACTACACGGTTACAGCTTTTTATTCACGGTTTCATTATTCCCATTTTCTGTTTTTTGCAGATAAAGTAATTGTGGCAATTTCCTAATTTGCGGCTGAAAATTTGATTATTCGTTGATATGAAACTAATGTTATCGTAATTTTAACGATCGCGTACCTATTTATTTAACAGGTATTAAAAGGAAATTGACTTATTGTTGTTTTGGTCGCTGCCTCAATGCGTTTCTTTGACGAAAGCCACCTGCTTACATGTGCCGCTCAGGCTTTCGATTAATCCCTCTTCTCCTTGTTAATATTTCGACTAAAGGTAAAAAAAGTTATAATGAATTTTTCACGGGTGTATCGACAAATTGTGTTGTAGGAACACCATACCTCGATGGCTGCCTCCGCAGTCTTCCTCACGTGTGTAATTTCGTGTGTTTGCAATGAAATCCGGAGATACAACCTATGAGGACTTCTCTGCAATCATTCGCCGAGAAAGTCTCCTTTCTTACTAAAAAATAATAATTTCCACTCTAAAAACGTCGTTACGCCACATAAGTAAATCTGAAATACTTGACAGTTTACGTGATGGTGAGTAGTTTCTTTTAATAACATTGAATCAACTGTAATATCAATCAAGGAATCAGGAGATATAATAATGAATCACGCAAAAAAAGCCAAGTCTCGTGCTTGTGCAATGACAAAAAGTTATGAGATCTTGTTACTTGGCCATTAAGCAAATCATATTTTTAAACTTATGTGATGTATTGTAAGGCACATAATATGACCTAAGACTCAATATTTTCCATTTTTATTATTTATTTAAAAATTGGTTTTGATTAAAAAACAAAAATGTAAAACCTCGAAATACACTTAAGATACGCTAAAAAGTTTTAATGTCATTTTGCCAATCAAAATATTGTTAACTGTTAATTTTTATCGTTTTACATTAAAAATTATTTATTAATTTAATTATTATTTAATTTATTAACGTTTTAAGTAACTATGTTCTAAATATATGCGTTAAAAAACTGTCTGTACCAATCCCGCACGGATCCCGCGGGATCCCCGCAAATCCCGCGCGGATCCCGCGGGATTGAAAACACTGCGGGATTGCAATCCTTAGTAGCCGCGTTGTGGCAGATTCGACGGTCGGGTTTACTTCTTTCCGAATATGGCGCTCATATATAAAAAGCAATCTACAAGGAACCCTTCCAGAGATCTTTCACTTATGAAAGGATTGTCATTGGTGTCTGAAGTAGAAAACGTTCTCATAATTTCATATCAAGCGAATTATATATTTTTTCCGTCCGCCATTATCTGAGGGATAAACATTAGCTACTTGTCTCCGTCATTAATAAATAGAATGGCAGAGTTTGCTTCTTATTAATTCAACAGCCCAACGAAAAACACTTCCAGAGCTGCACAAAAACAAAAGGAGCTTTGTGGGTGCGGTTAGTGATCTCTAGTTGGCGTCTTAGTCGTACTAACCCTAAGTGACTAGTTGCTCCTAAATCTTACCTCATTATTTAGTCATGGATGGCGAAGGTAAATAGTTTCTAAAAATTCGTTCTGTGCTACACACAGGTCTCTGTTAGGAAAGTACGGTAATCAGTAACCTTAAAACTTTCCAAGACTGCACGGTAATTACTATAGCCTACTTTAATTAAATTCATATACCACAAAAACAGTTCTATGCATATGCTATTGCATCCGTACTGCAGTATGACTCACATCTACCAGGCGGATTGGCGCTTCTTTTAGAAATTCCACATAGTAACCTACGATTGTATTAAAATCACTTTGCTGTCGCACGTCAGATGTTTCCCCGCTTCGCGATCTGACATGCTGACGCAGCAAAGAACAAAAGTTATAAACGACTGGCCTTTTCTTCACTTTTAAGAGTATAGTCCCCGAACTGGGGGGGGCGTTCCTCAAAGGGGAGGGGGAGGGGGAGTGAAGGTGCGAGGTAGCTTCGCCGCTCTTGGATGATTCCCTAACTGTACACTGTCAAAAATACTATGTCTCCTACACAGCTTCTTAGAGGTGAAAAGCTTTATTCTAACATTACATACTTAGTGAGATTCAACTGAGATGTCATTGTTAGTACTGAGAATAGGCATTTACTTTTTCAAATAATAAAATTGTGGCCGCGGGGAAAGGGGACATGATAATAAAAACTTCGGAAGCTCTAGTTAAAGCAACACTTCTTATTTTAAGAGACTGTTGAAGTGGTTGGGCTTGAATATCACATCGTCTTTGAATTCGGATGGATCCGTACACAGTTCGGTTGTGCTTGTTTACATTAAGTTACCCGAGGACGGTGGTAGGATGGAAACCAATATAGATCATGGCTGGTTACTTTGCTGATCCTTGAAAAGATTCTTTAAAACCTTATTCCAGTGATCGTTGTCGACGACCCGTGAAAACACGAGGAATAATTTTTACAGACTTCCATTTCTCACAGAATAACCAAAGATTCACGAGCTTTTACAGTGGCTCGCTGCTAGCCCACTCCTAGCCCATAAGAATGGTGTGGTAGCTATTCGCTTTGCTGTTTTTGAGCAAAATTTCGTGAGTCATTGCTTACGAGATGTGAAAAGCGTAGGTTAGTCGCAGAAGGATTGGAACACACGTCCCGGCATTTCGCGGTTGGCTGTGTTCTGAGTGCGGGCGGTCGTCCTATAATTACCTCGCGCGGCCTATATCTGGACCCGGACACCACGCCAGGCCACATCGATTTTCTAGCCGACACCAGCACGCTGCAACTTTCCTCTAATCGCATTGCACTCTTTGCCACCGCAACCTTCCGTTACTCTGATGTTCTCAGTACAGTGTACTCAAGTTGACGGAGACCACCGGAAACAGCACCTGGCCAGGCGCTAATGCTCCACCCGCTTATCCCAACAACGTTTTAATGTTCTTATGCCATTAGCATAAAACTGTTTTTAAAAATTATCAAAACAACTGCCCCCCCCCCTAAAAAAAAAAAAAAACCGTGGTGGAAGCATATTTAGCTTGATCATGACTTGAAATGGGTGTTAGAAAAACTTTTGTTTTGGAAATGATTGGAAGTTTGAAGAGGCCCACCAAGGTCTACTCGATTGGCTTAAGGAAAGTTCATATTTTCCGCAGACATCTGCCTTCTCATTGCCTTCTGATCTGCTGTCTAAAGTTTCGATTTCCAAAGCGCAGAAACATTGTCCCTGTCCAAGCACTAAATCGTAATGCGATCTGCTGCTGTTCTTGGAATGCCTGGTATCTCCTCCCATTTTCAGAACGGTTCACCTTCTGTTTGTCATCACTCATCAGCAACTCGTGTTATCTATTCCAAATTTTGTTGGGTGGTTTTCCATTGACCTTTCTGTGTGAGGCAACTCTCGGCGCTTTAAATTAAGATGTCCATTGCTTACTGCGCTGTGGGCAGGTGCTGTTATCACCATGTCCTCACGAACGCCAATTCTTACACAAATATTTAATCACAACACGATATTTTTACCCATTTCAGATTATTCATATACTTAATCCGCTTTCAGGACATGTAAACAATGTTGTAATCATGCACGACGTTGTACAAAGGACTCAAGCATCATATGCAGCTTCGCAAGTTTGTACGATTTGGTATTCCTTGTAGGCTTATACTCGCGATTGGGAAGACCCTCATGCGTTAAGAAAAATTAGCAGGTATGTATGTATTAATAAATACCTGCTAATTTTTCTTAGCAATTATCTACTGACAATACACATCTGGTTTTCGCTCCTATATTAGCATGATTACCTAATTTGGATCGGTATGTCCTCCGTCGTGCCCGCAACTGTGTAAAAGAACACTGGTTAAGCACTAATCTTATGCCTTTATATACTGAACTAGGTGTGCAGGTAGTTCTCTGATCGCAAGATTATTTGTTACTGGTTTAACTGGCATTTTTCTGCAAAGATGACGTTGTTTTGGCGTCAGCGCTTGTTATTTAAGTTCAGCAATCCTGGCTGTTTCACTATTGTAAGATGTTCTGTCATATCAAACGTGAAAGTTCTTGAAGTTACGAACTCGCCAAATAAGCATGAGCACAACGATTACATTCTGTTCTAGTCCGCTGCTGTTGTAAGTTTGGCGGGTCTAGGACACGTAGGAGCACTATTGAGGTTTGGTTCAGACGAAGGCTAGCCATCATGATCGAGGTCGTCCAGCTAATAAAGTTAAAGAACAGTTTCCCGCATTCCTTATTAACAAGAGGACTGATTGACTTCAGATTTCTGTCACTGATAAGTGAAGACTTTGTGCCGACTGCCAGGATGTTCCTCAAAGGAAGTATACGCTTCTATTCGCAATTTTTAAAGACGTTCTGGCCTTGCATTTGGGAGGCCGCGAGTTCGAATCCCCGTTCGGGCATCCAGATTTGGGTTTTCGATGGTTTCCCCAAATCACTCCAGGCGAATGCCGGGATACTTCCTTCAAAAAGCCATCGCCGAATTACTTCCAGTTCCTTGTCCCCAGTCACATCCCGCCTCTAATGACCTTAGCCGTCGACGAGGCGTAAAGCCGTAAAAAACAAAAATTCTTTGAGCTCCATAGCGGCGTTCATTTCTTTAGAATCACGAGTGTTGTGTTGGCATCTTCGCATAACTAACAGTGGAGTCGCTTCTTATAGACAGTTACACGGAACACAATCAATTAAAAACATTCTTGCATGTAAAAGGAACCAAACCAGTAAAAGGTGGATATGTTCACTGCAGTACCACACGTGGCAATGTATTGCACCAAAAGATGGATAGAATGCATGTTGGTGAAACTTTGTACGTAACCTGTTCGAAGTGATACTTAGTATGTATTTATTTATTTGTCGTATGGCAAGTAACTAATACAATAATAAATATATACAATGACAAGAACGTTGGTAGCGTTCACAAGCTGATGTCTAATTCTTCCAGCCATTCTAAGAAGGAACTTGTAGCTCCAAAAACATCTTCATATGGTCCATCATACTTCCGTAGAGGGCATTCCCTGATAATATGCTCCTTACTCTGGGAAGGAGCACCGCAGTCACATGCAGGAGAATCCTGAAGACCCCACTTATACAGCATGGCGTTGCATTTCGCATGGCCTGTTCTTAGGCGATTTAGTTTGACCCACTGGTCTCTATTTAGATGGAATCCTTGAAGTCCAGTGGTGGGATCTTTAATATCTGAATGTTTTTACAGATGCGGAGTTCCAGCTTTGTCGCCATTTTTCCATGACATCAAAGTCAAATACATCTTGCCATACCGGATTTCTGGATTTAAGACGAGTGGGTGGTAAGTTATTTAGAACCTCGTGGATTGGGAGATCCTGTGGATGATCAGGATGGTGTAGTTTTATCCACTCACGTGCCGTTGCTTCTTGGCGTCTTATCTCTGGAGGTGGTATTTTGCTGATCAGGTGCAACCAGGGGACTGGGGTGGATTTTAGGGTGCCAGTTATTACTCTCATACACTCATTCAGGTGGACGTCAATTTTTCTAGTATGAGTACTACGTTGCCACACTGGAGCACAGTACTCAGCAACAGGGTAAACCATGGTGAGAGCGGTTGTTCTTAGTGTGTTCGCATCAGCTCCCCACGAAGTACCAGCTAGCTTCTTCATGATGTTGTTTCATGTTTTCAGTTTCTGACTTGTGTTTTCGAGGTGTTTTTTGGATGTTAAGGAGCGGTCTAAGGTGATGCCAAGATACTTAGGATAGAAATTATGTTTCACCCTGGACAACGGACTGCTGATGCAGGACTGCTGATAATTTACACAATAGATCCCGTATCTCTCACGGTCACACAAAGCAAGATCAGAAGATGAAAAATCTGATACATAGTGATAAACCGAAAAAAAATGTACCAGCTATGAAGTATGCAAGATCTGATGTGGAGCGGAATATAGTGAGTGGAGCGACTCTTCGTCTTCTTCGATTTAAGAGTTACTAATAAAATAGTGTGCAAATGCTTATTTTGGTTTTACTGTAGGCCTATGATTCTGCCTTACAACCTCGACCATTTTAGTTACACTGTCACTTGTGAAAATTATAATTTGTTTTGTAATTCATAGCTAACATGTTCCAGATAGAAAATGTAAATATTAATGGACATTTGTTAGAAACCACCGGAATTCAGCAACAGTGTCGAGCTGTTGCTTGTACTGCGGTAACTCGCAGGCCAGTCACGATGGCCTTTTGTTCGGTGACAGTTGCGACTGCTTGTTGCGCTTTGCAGAGGGCGGCGGCAGTTACAGTGAACCGCAGGCTTTGCCCTTGTTCACTGCGGTAGTTTTAATTCAGGCAAGTTTGTTCCACAGTGCTCCAGTTTGCGTGCTGTAGGGACATAGCCAACTTTCCGTCCAAGTTTCAAGCGAGGTAGCAGCTACTCTGTTTTCCGATGGTGCTGAGGATCATCCCGAGTTCGATCCCAGTTAAGATCTCTCACGAGGAGATCACAGAATAGATATGTCCACGCTAGCATTTCGTAATGTTATTTACTGCCATCAATAGCCCAAACTAGGTATTTAGAAACCGAAAGCAGTATTTAAAAAGAAGTATCAGCAAATTTCCTTTTTAGTTATCACATGCACTGCGCGAATTTAAAAATAAAATAACTATCACAAATGCGATTTTCAAATTCTTTGAATTTTCTTTCCAGTGCTCACAGAACATTTAAACATTTGTACTTAAGCTGGACGTGCTCACAGACCCTGCAGTGTGAATAAAAAATTTATCCTTGTGATACTTAGGCTTTGTTACTAAATCAACAGTTCGTTTTATTGGAAGTGTTGGAAAGGAACACGTTTAATGAATGCACTTTGTTGTATACCTGCCGATATGAAAGAGGAATCGATGAGTTAAAAAGATACATTTTCCATGTACAGAACTACTGTGGCAGATTGTTTGCAAATGTGTATAACGTAATATATGCTATTTATTGAGTAGTCTGTGACAAAAAGGCAGGAACATGCTTTCACGGACTAGGGGAAGTTTCGACCAATTGAGCATTGGCTTCAGTGGCTACCGCGAAGACGGTATTGAGGATAGCTGAGCCTGCTTTTTTTTTTTATCTCTGACATCTGTCTCTCGACGATTGCATGCAATTCTATCCTTTATTCGAATCTTCATTTTCCTTGTTCTTATCTTATTCACTCCACTAGCAAATCAACCAATCCCGTATGTACTAAATAGAAAGCAGCTTCCAATTTCTTCCTCCTGTGAGACCGTTCCACAAACTAGTGTACTTATCACTTCTAAAACATTTTTATTTTTTAAAATGCCACATGCTGTTAGCGGGTGTAGCTTTGTTTCCATGATGTTATTACGGCCAACGTTTCGGCATCCAACCTGTGGCCATCCTCAGTGCTATTTCGGGTTGATCCTCTAGGCGGATTGGTTTCCAGCCAACGACGAGATGGTGTAACCAGCCGCAATCAGGGATAAATCAGCCCGAAATAGCCCTGAGCAAGGCCCCAGGTTGAGTGCCGAAACGCTGGCAGAAACATCAGTGAACCAGCGTTAATCGTGCTAAAAGTGGAATTCTACAAACATGGACAAAATGAAAGTATATTTTTTTTTGCAAAGTATCCGTGTGTCACACGCATGGTCACATTGATCGACATTTGGTGCGATATAGATTTCAGTGGTCTATAACCAATAAACTGCTTATTGTAGTTGTAGAACTTAGCCGAAGAGTAGGACACAGCAAAGAATTTAATTCTACATTTTTCCAGCAGGAAGACTATGCACGAGATAACCTATCTGTATAACATTAGGAGAAAGTCAATAGGAATTGAGGACGTCAAAGCACTGTAGCTTTAGAAGCAAACAAGTACTGTATTAGTTTCGAAACATACAGCAGTTCATTCCTGTTTACTGCGTGTATTGACTGGCCAATTGAAATGGGATAAGTAGGATTATCCCCTGTGTTTATGGGTGGCTAAATCCGGGTGTCAGTTAATGTTTCATCAATAATAATATTGTGCAATAAACGAATGTATCGTCATTGTGCGTGCTGTATTCAGAGTATCCCTCATATAATGATATACAATACAGAAGATACTAGTAGGAATCAGCTGTTAAGTTCATGGCTAGCGTACCACCTGGTAATCAATACGGCGCTAAGGCACGCAGGTACTTTCCTCCTCAGGAGTAACCGCTCTGATAGTAAAATTCAACGACTGGGGTAGAGTCCCAGCTCAATATCAACTAAGAGCACACACACTCCTTTTCCATAAGATTTTCTGTTGAACGAAAGGTCGCCCATCCTGACACAATGTCTGCCGGTAGTTCATTTTAAGTTATTCAGTCTAAAGACAGATATAACAAAACATGATAGTGTCTCGAACAGAGGCTGCCCGCGTAGCAGACACTTGGTCTAAACCTGTTACGTGCAGGTTGGCATCGGCAGCCGGCCTTTGTGTAGTTTTTAACGAGGTTTAGACTTTTGTTCAAGGTCGATACTGGATTGGTGCCAATTTTCCGCCTTCTGTCTATCTTGAAGTTGGGTTGATCTCTGATTATGGCGATATCTGATTTAATGATAGCTTCTCAAATAATGAAGTAAAAAACGTCAAAATCCGATTGTGGGACCGTTTAACGATTTAGAAGGGAGCTTGAATTAAAATTTTCACTACGGACACATAACGGCTTTGTTCGTTGCTGATCAGGGTTTCAGCAAAATTATGGAGCTTTGAATACGTACAGTTTGAAAAAGAAAAGATTTAGGGCCTATTTCAACCGTTGAGGCTGTATATAATTTGTACTTACTGTTAAAATTTTTGAATACATTGTAAAGATACTTTGCTAATGAAATAAAGTTCTCCGAATCGGTGATTATAACAACTGAATATAATGGTGTTGATGGAATAAGGAAGAACTGAGTAATTACTTAAAACATTAGAATAACCTGTTTACGAACACATGCAGACAAAGTTATATCACGAAAATGTATTCACACTGAAGAAATACCAAAAAGTTTTAACCGGTGAAGGAAAATTACTTGTTTGGTTTAACTTGAGGAATTAGGACGGTATAGGTAAAGATTTAGTTGGTCAATTTATTAGTAGTAGGAAGCGGTCTGGCTCAGTGGTTAAGGCGCTTGCTTTCAAAAGTTCGCTGCTCTGATTACGGGTTTAGTTACCGGTGGGTGCAGGAATTTATAAGAGATGTGGTTAATCATATGAGCTACGCCAGGTCGTTCCGTGCTTCGAATTCCTCGTTTTCTGTTGGTCGCAAAGGGAAGGAACTGGCCGTCCTTCCTCTGACACAATGGCTTAGTAAGCTCCCTTCGGGTGGATCCATCCAACCAACCTTCTGGTTGTGGATTAAGTTAGTTTAGTCTTTATGGAGTAAGGCAGTGAGATGTGGAAGCGCGGAGCAGTAGTGATTCACGTTGGTTCGCTAACCGTTAGTTCACTTCCGCCGTTGCTGTCACTTTCCCCGCAGTTAGCTTTGACCGCCAAACTGGCAGGTGCGCCATCATACAAGGCTTTATTTACCTTCCTCAAAAAATTAAATAATTTTGCAGATATACTGGAGAATCCTCGACTATGGGCTAGCATGCGCTCCGTCACAGTTAAATTCAATAATTAATACAAGTTACTTTTTTCATTGCTATCTCTAATGCCCTTTCTTTCCGACTTCCATACATTTTACTTCAACGAACACTGGTGAACACACTATGTGTAAACCGCGAGTAGCGTTGTAGATCAAAGCCGCGATTTGTGTACTTAGCTACGGATATAGTTCAGGAATACATGACGAGTTTTGTGCAAGTTAGATTAGTTGACAGCTTCTTTTACAGCTTTTAATAATCTGGTCTGAAACAAAAATGGACTTTAGTATCGCATTAACAGTAATTCACTTCATTATTGTGGAATTTTTCAAAATCCTTTTTTTTTACTGCTTTTATTCGCGTTATTTAGTTTCGCCTCAAATGAAGAATTAAGTAATGTAAAATGCCTCAGAGAAAGCGTGGTAGGATTAAACACCGTAGTTTTTGATACTAGTACGTACTACCGCATTTTATAGTCGTTTGAAAACTTTCTTCGTAGTTTTTCGACCATTCGCTTGAATAGCTATATGAATTTTCTCACTAGTCTTTTAATTTTGTTGAAAACATGGCTTTGCGAATCGACGATGGCGATGTTGTCCATAACAATGCACGATTTATACTTGGTTACTATTTAGTAACCGCATTTTCTGGCAGTTACGAACGTCAGTCAAGTGTGCTCATTTATTTATTACTCTGGTAGTTTGAGCATCGTAATAAAGTGGAATACTTCCCGTATCGGCCTTTTAACAGAACTGGTCTTGGCAAGTTGACAGCGATCCTTGCTATTGACCACATGCATAAGAGATTGTATTCGATATATAATACCGAGTAACTGAAAACATTCACTGGAGATAGTAAGAAATCAGTGCACATCATTATTCGGGCATTGATTCTACCAAAAGGTAAATGAGACCAGCAGTGCTAGAAATTCGTTTTTAAATCCAGGCGTATTTGTTACGCCTAACTTTCAGACCCAGGCGTAAAATGAAAATGTGAGGCGTAATTATATTATAATTATGAAAATACAGATATTATAGCTTATAACATACTCCAGCACAGTTTAAAACTAAAAATAGACCCAGAAACAGATTAATATGATTTGCATGTGCTAATACATCATATACCAAAATTGTGAAATAATTTAACATGATTATTGATTTCATTGTTTTCATGTTGTTAAGCTCACTGAAACCTCGCTCACATATTGCAGTGGTGAATGGAAGCACACGGTAACATGAAATGATTTTTAATAAATTTGGATATTGGTTGACTTCACTATTTTCGCTATATACTCTGTTCCAAAGCTGACGACTTGATAGAGATTTCTTGTCCTTAGCCCATATTTTCCAGCGCAGAAATTCATCAGAAGCTTGTTCTTTGCTTATGGTCACTGCTGCAGGTAAATCCTTGAGGACCTCTTCAAACTCCTTTACTCCATAATTTAATATATCCTCATTTGGAATGTTAATTGCATCAAAAATGTTTATATTTTTAAACATGCAATTAGTTCGAAGATCTTCGAAACGTTTTCTTAATCCTGTTAAGAAATTTCTGATTATAGGCCTATCTTCGCGATTTTCTTGTAACTCTAACAAACGTGGGTAATCTGTGAACGCAAAGTTGCCTTTTGCAACGGAGTAAGCAGTATTAAATAAAACACACATTTTTTGGTGTACTTTGTCACTCATGGCACTCAACGTAAGAACTAACGGTGTCTGCAATGAATTTTTTTTCGCCACATCTGCCGCACACGAATTCTGATGGACTTCACTTTTGTCATGTTTTTTAACTGTTTCTAATCTAGATATAACCTTTGCATTTACGAAACTCGTTAAAGATGAATTCGCAAACTGCCTACAAACGACGCAAAACATACTATTTTCGCTGCCTTGTTCTACTGATAACCAAGGAAAACTTTTTTGCCACTTACTTAATGTGTGTTTACCCACGACATTAGTTGTCGATGTGCTGGTGGTAACAGCAGGCATAGTAGCTGATAAATCTTGAACTGTTTTTGATCGTTTACTTGCTTGTTGACCTCCTGGAACAGGCCTACTGGTATTAGCTGGAGGGCATGTTGATTTGTCAGCAGATGATGTTTCTTCATTTTCTGGCAGTCCTCGTTTATCGGTACTTGTAACACTTCTATCACCAATACTTGTCTTTACAAATGGTATAAAGTCAGTAATTTTACGAGACATCTTTAGATCCTTTGTTAAGCGAATAACAGAAGAATAAAGGGGCCCACAGACGATCAACTTGGTTATCAACCTTGTCGTCAACTTGCCGTGTTGAAGACTAGGTTGAACGTCTGTGGGCATGTTGGTGGTTGAGATTCAGGTTGAGGTTTTGGTTGAAGTAAGATCAAACAGTTTTGATATTTGGTGGGCGGAGTCTAATGTTGGAGACCTTGTTGTAGCGTCTGTGGGGAAGTTGACGACAATGTTCTCAACATCAGTTGTAATCTTGGAGCTGCTCTGTCTAAGTTATGGTTTTGGTGACTACGTTTTCATCTGATCAATTGATATTTATATTATCATTTTTTGAGGTCAGTTACTATTTATTGAATATGGAAAATGTACCGAACATTCAAATTTGGGTGAATTTTCCAATACTTTAAAAGAACTGCCGAAGCAGTGGAATTGAAATAGGAAATATTTCAGGATCCCAACAAAAAGAAGAATGAGTGACCAAAACTATTTAGTTCTTACCAACAAATTGAGCTACATACGTATATTGACAGTTATAAGAATACAATCAGAAATTTTAGAACTTATTACCGGATGGAATTGAAAAACGTGGAACTGAGCTAAAAAACTAGAGCCGGAGCCGAAGTTAATGGTACTTCAGATCACTGAAATTTCTACGTTACACTAAAAGTCTCAATGATAGGGTGTGGCGATATAGACGTGAAAAATTTTAAAACCTCGACGCTCCGCCCACTAGCTAAAAACATCAGGGTTTCGAACAGCTGACCTTCTGTCCTCCCATTAGAGAAGCCGCGGGTTTGAATCCCCATCCGCCCATCCAAATTAGGGTTTTCCAGGGTTGCTGCAAATCACTCCAAGTGAATGCATGAATGGTTCCTTCAAAAGGCCAAATTCCTTCCCGTTCCTTGCCTTCAGTTCTTTCCTGCCTCATGATCTTGACGTCGGCATTTATTCACATTAATACAATCCTCATGTTCGTATTATTTTCAATAAATGGTCGCACTTTATCCAATTCATTTAAAATTTTACTTCCCGTTCTTAAAAAGTTTTGGACAAAGTCAGTTGCAGTGACATGTTGTTCGCTCATTAAATTGGAATTAGAATTCCGGACGCGGTTTTAAATATCGTGCCTTTATGACAAGCAGGAAACACATTATCGTCACGCAACTCTCTTAAAACTAAAAACTCGAATGCTCCCTCACTCATTTTTTTCAATAATAAAGCTGTACTATAACCAAAATACTTAAAAACAGTAATTCAAAATAATAAAATTCAGCAATAGAAAACACCCAACAAATAAAACCCGATGATGACACATACTCGAATGTGATGTTTACAACTTGATCGCCAACATTTAGTTTCGTCTGTGGCAAACGCTGACAACCAAGTTGACAACAAGGTTGTCAACCAAGTTGATCGTCTGTGGGCCCCTTAACGCACGCGCTAGAATTGTTTTTTTTCCCCCTCCCTTCGCGGTACTTCCCCCTACAATGTTGCCACTTCTGAACTTCAGAAACGTATTATCGGAAACATTGAAATAGATAAAAACGACAAGAATTGAAATTAATTATTAGAATTTAACCTTGAACACGTAAAACTAACTGAAAACAAGTTCCGAAATGTAATTTTTTAAGTTTTGATGCTTAGGCGTATTTTCTACGCCTTAGACGGAGATTGCAGGCGTAAAACGAAAATATTCAGGCGTAATTACGCCTAACGCCCGGTCAATTTCGAGCACTGGAGACCAGCCATTACTAAATGTCTCACAGTAGCAGTTCTGAAATGCATTATTTACATTTAGCATGATACTTAAAAGCTACGAGTAATTGAGATGAGTATTAATCAAATAGTCCTATATGAAAATTTTTTTCGACGCTTTTTGTCTGGACTTAAAAATATTTTTGCAGTATTTTATTTTATAATCGGGTTTATATACTCTTGGAATACTTCTGAAGGACAGATCGAAAGATAGAACTAAAATCTTCGGTCATCATCATCCTCAAGTTTCCAGCCTCTGGCCGCGTCTGCTTCTTGCACAAGCCTCTCCTTTCCTTCTTTCTTCCCACCACTTCTTTGTCACCACCTTTTTCCAGTCCTCGCCTCTCTTCCGCACACACTCCTCCACTCCTTTCAGCCATCCATCTCTAGGTCTTCCTCTGGGTCGTTTACCATGCTTCTTAATTTCGTGGATTTTTCTTGGGATTCTCTGAACCTCCATTCTCTTTACATGTCCGTACCATCTCAGCCTGGTCCTCTCTACCATTTCCTGCAGGGGTTCCTCTTTTATGGTGCATCTAATCACTTCATTCCTTACTCTGTCCATTTTAGTAACTCCCATTCTACCTCTTAAAAACTAAAATCTTTGGTATTTATATAAAACATTTTGTTTTTTACTATTCCTTTTTTTGCTTGGACTTTACGCCTCGTCGACGGCTAAGGTCATTAGAGGCGGGATGGGACTAGCGACAAGGAACGGGAAGGAATTCGGCCATGGCCTTTTTGAAGGAAGCATCCCCGCATTCGCCTGGAGTGATTTGGGGAAACCATGGAAAACCCAAATCTGGATGCCCGGACGGGAATTCTAACCCGCGTCCTCCCGAATGCGGGGTCAGAACGTTAACCGTTCACCCACCTCGCTCGGTTTACTGTTCCTCTCTGCTGCATTTACTTTGCCTAGTTTTAGATGTATAAGAATCCTTAAGTTCAAATGATGCGTCTATTCCTTTCTTCTGCTCGAAAAATGTGGAACGAGCAGAACATGAAAACAACGGAACAGATTAAAACCAGAGTAAACTGTAAAGTCGTAAAATGTTTTACTTGGATTTTTAAACTTGGCAGAGGTTGAAACTTAGATACTGGTTTGCAGTGATTGGACGATTAGTCGGCAGATTTTCCCAACTGCCTGCAGTCTTGCTCCGTGGTGGGGAGTTCTCATTGTGAAGCAACCGCGGTATTTTCAGTTTTCGACTGGATGACGCCATGAGCTTAGTGAAAACGCTCAGTAGGGATCCGTTTTCTCGTCTGTTGTGTAAAATAATGCTGAGGGTCAGTGTGGCAAGGAGAGTAGAGACACTGCACTCGTGTCACACCAGCACGCGACTGGGACACACACAGAACACGTCGAGACTTCAGCCAACTGTGTGCAAACACTCAAAATCAAGATTAGTTGACGCCGGATAAGTTTTTCTTTTTTGTAATAATGTAACTTAGTCGTAACTGAATTGAACAATTGCACGTCCTATTGTGTGAACTTTGTCAGGGCAGTATCTTTAGAAGTAAGATTTCAATAAACGTTCAGTTTTTACCTCCTTTAACTTAAGACAGAAATTCTCTGTGTTGGCGGCACAAATATCTGTACAAATATATAAAAATGGATGTTGGTATATCAGAGGTTAATAGACTACGACACAGTTTGACCAATCACCATGAAAGTTGGTACATAAATGTATTTTTTCATGGAGAACGTTCCTGACCAAAATAATTTAAAAAAAACCACTCCCTCGTCCCCTTAATTTTTATACAAACCCACAATTTTTATCTAATTTCGAGTAATTCTTTAAAACGAGGAGAAAAATAATCTAATTTGAATTTACAGAAAACCAACCCCTTCTCCCTCTTTCAACCCCCTTAATTTTTGGCAATGTTCCTTATACATACCAAAACTTATCCGATATCGACGGGACTTTGCACACATTGTACTCTAAGACAAACAGAAAAATACTGTTTACATTTGGTTTACAAAACGCACCCCTTCACCCGCTTTACCACTATAAGGAAAATTTCCACATGCAACGATTCAGTTTTTTACAAATATCTCTAAAACGATAAGGAAATCGCCTAAGTTGATGGCGATGAAGAATATTTATGACAATCCGATCGAACGGGATAAAACATCAAAACTTCAATATCCATCCCTCGAGTTCTCTTCAGTTTTTTCCCCAGAGATAAGGATGATGCAGCTTGGTACTTCTTATTCGAGTGTAACTTCTTTAAAATTAAAAAGATGTATTTCGACTCACAAGCGGAGTTCGCCGATTTGGGGGACAAAAATCTTTTGAAAAGTGTTGCGAGTGCTGTTGTACTCTTCTGCTGGATATGTATATTGCATATAAATATTGTAAAAAGCGCAGACCCAAAGCTTCGCGACTCACAAAACTGATTTCGATTGTTTGCCCCAAGATATCACCGTTTTATTGGTGTTGGACAACAGATTGTAGGAAGAAGTCCGTTCTGACCATAATTCCAACTTAACCCGTTTGCCCTGTTCGTTTCCAGAGGTTTGACTTCCATGGCAACGGTAACGGATTTTATTGCTCAGTCTTCAGGGACAATAGGCAGTAAATATTTTTCACGGACCGGACATTTTTCGCTACTTGCGATAGTATAGACTGTAGAGAATATTGATTGATCTGTGTGGGTCAGATGGTTATAAACACGGTAATTTTTAGTTTAATGTGAACCTGAGTCGCGTTAGGACAAGTTCTTTTGTTTAGTAACTAAAAAAATATTTTTAGTTATGTAATGTGCCCAAAAAGGAATGTAATGCGCAAAATGTATTTAAATCACATAAATCTGAAGAAAATGAGCAGTATGGAAGTTAAAATAAATTCTGATTAATTTTAAATCCAGAATTTCGGATTTGAAACAGTAATTAGCATTGCGGAAGAGTTTTGATTCCTGTTTTACCAGTATTTTCTTTCCTTTCCTTTACTTTATTATTTTGTATCCTGTGCGCATCTCTACATCCATTACAACCTAGATCCTCATTTATCTGCTTCAAATACTCCAGTCTTCACTAGTTGATACCTGCCACTAGCAAAATTCAGTGCAAGATTTGATTCATCATACCATAATTTTTCGTCCCTTTTTCATTACGAGTAATTTTCAACACGTGTCCAGTGTATATCTAATTGTGCACCGGTTTTGCAGTAAACAGCTTTGCACAACATCACATTTAAAACGCTTAGACTGCCTTATTTCTAGCCTCTCAATATTTCGTACTGACCTTTCATAAAATTCCTTGCTATTTGCATACAACGTTAAACAAATGCTTTTAGATCTAATAAAGGTTTTGTTTCTGGAGGCTTTGATTGTTGATCTCGTTTCGATATCGTCCATGCTTCGTACTTCGCTTGTAATGTCACTTTTTAAAGAATCTCTAATTACTTTTTCATGTGTTCCATTTTTAGTTTGACTTTACTCAAGTCTGGTGTGCTACATTAGCTTTGATTTTCTGTGTTTTTTGGCGTTCTGCGTAGTTTTCTCTCCAAATATTTTACTAACGCTGTTCACTAATGTCTGTACATCCTTAATGTTGCAAGCTAAAGGGGCAAAATGATAATAGTAGCGATAGATATGAGTCACTAAAACTATTTTGTGTAGTGACAATGTTCTCTGATTGAATTTCGTGCGTGTTGTTGTGTGTCTTGTATCTATTCAAACAAACAGCAGTGTTTATTCTTTTGTCACCGTCAGTATTATCAGTTATTCCGAAAACTTGTCAGAATTTTAGTTTGGTCGCGTTATAACAACCTAAATTAATGTCAGCCCCCTTCATGCAGATCGATTTAGTTCATCGAACGACGTAGCGATTCTGTTCCTTGCGTGCTTGTTTCAGACTGCGATAACTGGCGATACGTCAGCGTAGCGTGACGTAATTACTGGATTTCTACGTAGA
Organism: Vandiemenella viatica; assembly: GCA_031002005.1. NCBI lineage: Eukaryota > Metazoa > Arthropoda > Insecta > Orthoptera > Morabidae > Vandiemenella > Vandiemenella viatica. The sequence continues at coordinate 169,903,246 of JARYHS010012519.1, read as the reverse complement.
AACTTCGTTTTGCCTTTACGTGCCGTTGCTTTGTGATTTTCATGTGAATTCTCTTAAAGTGTCTAAATCCTTTTCCGCTGCTATTTATTAAAAATTCTTTGAGATGGTAACTAAGCCAGCTCTTCTTTTGGGTCAAGATTTTACCATTTGTCACATTCGGATTATACTGTACACGTTTTCCTGTGACCTGAGTATGAAATGCGAAGAATCTTTCAGGGTGTAGTAGCCTGTTACAAATTTCTAACCACTGGGTGTTGATTCTTCATATTTAAGGAATTTACGTTACACTCTGCCATATTTTCTTTCTACCATCAAGAAAATTTGAAGGAAAACAAATGAGAAACTTTTCCAATTAATACGAAATAAAAATTACGCTGTTCCGCAAATGCTATGCTGGAGCATCAAACACTTATTCTGGTGAAATTTCGTTTTTAGCTGTCCAGAGTTATTATGCTGACCATATTTGTTTAGAAAGTTTATTCACTACATTGATTTAGTAGTTTTTCCATTAATTAGCAATTTATCGTTAAAGGCGTTAGTATTTTTTTTTCAACGCATGTGTGTCCGGATTTCGACTACTAAAAACGTCATTTTATACGAAGAACCAATCGTCGAAATTACATATTATTGAATTAGCTGTCAGCGTTTCTATAAATCTGATACTAGATCTCAATAGTTGTTTTGACGTTTTTGAATTTTTATTTTAATGACTGTCCTTCTGGAATAACTTTAAATATATTACATTTTTCTTTCTCTTTGGTCACTCTTTATCCGTGATCCAGGTGTCTGATTTCAGTGAGCAGAACAAGATCGAGCGTAGCGTGTGATCTGCAACGCTCTTGCCTCGCATTCGAATTTGTTTCCAGTCCATCCAGATTTCGGTTTTCCATGGTTTTAGAAATTACTGGATGCTAATTTGGAAGATGGCACCTCCAAAAAGTTCCTTCCTTGCCTCCTATGTGTTCCTGTCTCTAATGACCTCGACGTCGACGAGGCGGAAAGTCATTAGGAATACAGATCACGCAAAACGTAGTCATTTTCTGTCTGAGTTTCTTTTGCCATTCCAGTATTCTCGCATCCGTTTACTGAAGGCAAGTTTTCTCTCTTCTGTCCATGTTGTGCCGGTCTTCTTGGCTTTGATTTCTGGCATGACTACCCAGTCGTGTATTTTTTGTCTGAAGATTTTACGATCTAGGAATTTCCGAACTCTTGATTTTAGCTTTTTCCAGGTCTTGTCTTACTTGATCGAACCAACTGTTTGGCATTTTAAATGGTTGCATGAGTTTGAATATCTGCTTAGTTAATCTGTGATCTGGCATCCTGTAGATGTGACCGTAGAATTTTAATCTGCGTTTCTGATGTCGTTGGCTATGTTTGAGTGGGACTCTACTGTTTTGTTTGACTTCAATCTGTAGCCTTCTTCAATTTTGGTTGGTCCAATAATTTTCCTGATTATTCTTAGTTCTTCTTTTTGGATGTTCTCGATATCCCTCTTAGAGTTTAGTGTGAGTGTTTCTGTGGCGTATAGAGCGTTGGGTTTAACAACTGTATTGTAGTGTCTAATTTTTTATTGAATTCCTATGTTCTTTTTGTTGTAGATGTTGCAGGTCTGTCCGAAAGCTTTTTTAATTTTGTTGAGTTTGTTTTGTTGTGCCTTCTTTTCGAGTCCTGTTGGACTGATAATTTCGCCTAAGTATTTAAACTCGGTGACTCTGTTGATTTTTCCATATTTTGTGTCCAGTGTTTTACATTCAGTTTGTGTGCCAAGAAAAACATGTTTTCTCAAAGGAGATTTTTAGTCCCATTTTTTTCTGCTAATTCTTTGAGGGATTCTATTTGTTTGATGGCTTGTTGTTCACTTTCTGACAGAATAGCCAGATCATCTGCGAAGTCCAAGCAGGAGATATTTAGTCTGTTTCTGCCTAGTTTTAGTGGGGTGTTAGTTTTCTCCCATTCTCTAATGACTTTGTCCAGTGCTATATTAAATAAGATTGGCGAGAGACCTTCACCCTGTCTGTATATATATATATATAGTATAGTTTTAGTCGGAATGCTATTTTCAATTAGAAGATACAAAGATTTTTTTTTCTTTTGGTAAAATTGGTATAGACAGCGACGATTACGGCATTGAATAAAACTAGATGGGAAGAGATAGAAAGTTGCATCAAACCAACTGAGAGGCTGATGACAGAAAAAAATTGATATATGTCAAAGAAGATACCGTTGCGTGCGTTCTGTGTTTGTTAAATCTATCTGTCTGCATTAGTACTAGACTGAGAACCGAGACGAGTGGATTCCTCGCTGCCGGGAGCTGTGTGCGTGGAACGCTTGCTAAATATCAGCTGGCTCACCGAAAACGGCAGCCAAGGTCGGTGAGCTTGGCATTCAGCGGTGGCGAGGTTTCCCTTCTTGGCCAGCGCCTCACCTAAACACCTGTCATGTTTGTTAACTGCAAAAATTAAGGGAGGGTTCAGTGATCATATGAACCGTATGTCGATTGAGGCTGCGTAATCATAAACAGAGGATTGGCACTTGGCGCCATGTGTGCAAATGCACACTGGCTCTGATCCCGACGGACTGTTCAAGGATGGCTGTATTCCCGACGACATTGAGCAGACAGAAACTAGACGAATACAAATAGTCTGAAGTTTAGACGATTTTAAGAAAAATCTATACTGGGGAAACATATGAGGGAGATAGACCACATAAAAATGATTGTAGCTGAATTCTGATGTTTTTGCTAATGTTATACACCACAACTTTGCTTGTCTTTTTCGGTGAAAATTGCATGGTACTGTAGAAACACCCGCACATTTTCTTCTAGTCTGACCTTGGATACAAAAACGAACCTTCGTACAGTACGGCAAATGCCAGTATTCCAAGCGGTTCGATGTTTTATACTCTTGGTATGCAGGTGTGTTTTTTCTGCACAAACCAGAAATCGTTAACAACGGCACGTGTATCTGTGATGAACTCAGTTGTTGCTTCTTTGTCATCAGGTTGTTGTGGATGCTATGATTAGACATTATAGCGATTTCGCCGGATATGTCACATGTCATAATGAAGTGTTACCAGGGACAGTTGTTACAGACGATTTTTATAAACACTGCTGCTGTTAAACAAAGACTGAAAAGAGTAGTGGGTAAATACGCGATGGGTAGAGGTCCCATGTACAGTATGAACAAAAGGATAGTTCAAACGAGAATTTTGACTGAGAACCCAGCTGTCGGTGCTATGCTACGAAAGTAATAGTTTTTGCTGACGACACTGTATTCGGAATATGTTCCCTCCGATTTCATTGGAATCTTCTTTGACGAAGCCATGAAGATTCAAGTTCACAGTTTCATTTTGTCCATGTGTATCTTCCGTGTAGTTTAACAATGCCCTGCGCATAATCTCAGCCTTCTAAACCGTAGAAATGAGCGCGTTAGCCTTGTGCGCGCAAGTTCCGCGTCTCAAGTCGTATGGACATGTTTTTACCGTGCCTAGTTTTCCTTCAGAGAGCAGTTCTTAAAAAATATGCTTCAACAATTTTCCGTGTCTGACAGAACACGAGCATTAACGACGTACCATGTTAATTTCTGCATGGCTCAAGTAAGTCGTAGTGTCTTGTTAAGGTGTTCTTCATTGAAATGTTTACATGATCGATGTTTACAAGATCGATTGTTATACGTAAGGACCTTGAATTTTTAGGAATTTGATCCTCAAAGGGCAAAATATAATTATGTCCATAACTTTTTTTTTTTTGGTCAGGAGCTATTTATCTTCCTTAATATGAAACCGAAATCGAGAAATGAGGTTTTATTTTAGACCAGGGGCGGCCTTCAACAGTTTGCCGGCCCGCGGGATTCATCACACTTTTACAAAATATTTTTTATATTTCATTTTTAGTGTTATATATTTCTTTACGATGTGCGTTTAATATCATCATATTATTTTAGTATTATTGTATTATCTATGTTTGCATGAAATAATAGTAAACACAATAATAAAAATCTCTGTTTCAATTTTTCACTTAAAAAAAAGTCTATAGAGGGTCTAAACCTAATATGGGGATAAATAATTTTATATGTGGCCCGCGGAGTTATGACGCATTTCCAAAGTGGCCCGCAATATCATTTGGGTTGCCCACCTCTGTTTTAGAGATTAAGGCCTCCGCGATGCTCACATTATATTTTTATAAACGGATTTTTCGGAATTCAACCCTAAAATGGGAAAGTATAATTATTTCCATAACGTATTTTTTTGTCACGAGCCATTTATCGTCTTTTATATATAACCGAAATCTAGACATGGGTTATTATTTTGGAGACTTAAGTCACAGGTTTGCGTACTTCATATCTTAAGAAAGGAATTTGGTTCTTAAAGGGCAAAAGTATCATTTCCATAAAAGTTTTTTACGAGCCGTTTATCTCCCTTGATACCCAACCGGAATCGATAAATGAGATATTATTTTAGAGATTAAGGTCTCCACTCAGGCAACATTATAAATTAAGAACGAAATGTTTCGTAATTTGACCCCTGAAGGAGAAAAGTAATAGGCATACTGTGAAAGTCGCGTCTATGATACAGTTCAGACCTAGCGTGGTGGGTGGCGGATAACGCTCTGACCTCGCATTCGGGAGGACGCCTGTTCGAATCCCCGTCCGGTCATCCAGATTTGGGTTTTACATGGTTTCCCCAAATCACTCCAGGCGAACGCCTGGACGCTTCCATTTAAAGGCCTTGGTCGAATTCATTCCAGTTCCTTGTCCCCAGTCCCATCTCGCCTCTAATGATCTCGACGTCGATGAGGCGTAAAGCAATAAGTTAAAAAAAAAGAAGATACAGTTCAGAGCCACGCTGTTACATAGCAGCAGCACATATCACAGATATATTAAAAGTTGACGCCAGTTAACCAGTTTGTTACGTACTTATTACACTAAACAAATAAACAATTGATATAATTCTTTCGTCCTATTACAAACCACCAACTTTACTATTAATCGTATTCGCGAATTTTTCGCCCGGGTCATCTAATAGTTATTATTTGACGTAAGGATATTATAAAGTCCTTCCCGGGACTTTTTTTATTGGTAATTCACTACAAACTCTTGCCTAAGAGTTGAAAAAACATTACTGAGAACTGTTAAGTCAGCAAAATATGATTTTATCTCTAAATCTTTTATACCTAATCGGAGAATCTCCCATTTTTAATCTACCGTAACGTAACTAATGACGTTTACTTTGTAGGTTTGTAACTAACTATGAGAATTTCATTTTTTTTTTAAAGTTCATTCTGCTGTCGCGAGATGTTACTAAATCTAACAAATATTCCATTTGTGATTGGCAGATTGTTTATTCCCTTTGCTTCAGTTAACAATTTTGGCTTAAAGGGTCAAAGTTAAGGCTCCTTCTCTTTGTTGTCTCGGGTTGCTTTGTCATTGTTGGTAACTACTTCAATAGAAGTAATACTAAAACGTAGAAAAAAATTACCGTACCTTCTGTGAAACTAATGTTATCGTTTATGGTGCCAGCCATAATCATCAAATACGTTTTATGTAGCAAAGTTTTTGGTGCATATTTTGAAATGTTGTATGAGATCCCACAAGTCTAATTTCATACTCATGTGCTTCGTTTCAGTATAAAAATTTTATATCAAATGTGGTTTAGGAGTTACAGCAGACACAAATTTTTTAACAAAAAAAAACGATTAAAAAATCTTTCCACTGATCTTTGAGTACATTTTTAACATTTTTCAAGTGATTTCCTAGTTCAATAATCCACGATATTCAGGATCATTCAAGAATTACAGCAGAATGATGTTTTTGGTGGCCCAGTTCTCTGGGATCGATATGGCCCCGGTTGAAATCGTGGTGTCGGCCGGAATTATTAGCATGGCCTTCACCTCTGGCAAAGCTTTACTACGCTCAGTTGGTCATAATTCGCGTAGGTGCAATGCGTGGATAATCTAAACTGTTACCAAGTCGTAAGACCACTGGAGAGTTAGGTACTTATCACTCTGATTAACAGGCAGCTAAATTTGACAAGGAATAATATTAAAACGGTTATTAGATACCATATATGATCAGACTTATACCATACAACAGAGTTTGTATCTAACGCTCACTTACTGAAGACATCTCGAATTTGGTATTTCCCTCCACTTTCGTCGGATGACTGGCAAACGGACAATTAGCTGTCAGAAGTCCATAAAAGAATTCTTCTGCTGTATTAATTTTAAATTGCGAGTTTTGTTTAAAATGGTAAACTATCTTTGGATATTGTAGCGTACTTATCAGCAGAATTGTTTCTATCAAAATACTAGAGTATCATTTTCCATGGTTTACCTAAACAAAACCAGGCAAATACCACGATTGTTGATAAATTCCAATTGTGTTCTGTTTGCAAAAATCTCATTAAGTTTGGTATAGTGACTCCCGTATTGAAGGGCATGCGACGCAAAACCTGTGCTGCGTTGCTTGTCGAAAGTACACCATGGAAACTGGACATCACTTCGTATTGAGGCATCTGGTTCTCTAGTGAGTAACCACACACACACACACAAATCTTGTCACATCGCGGAAGATTTGTACAGCCGCAAGGTTTGTAAATATTGGTGCAGTGATGTTTGGCAGCTTCTGGCTTGACTGGGGTCTTTGAACCTGCGGCCATGAGACATACGTATTTGCCAGATGAGTGGCCAGTAGTGTGTGTTCGTGATCTTGGTTTGTATTGCAATGTTGGAACAGTATTCCTATCGAAGCTGATGTGTATAGCTAGCAATGTTTGTACTTACGTTAAATATTTGTTGGGGACTAACACTTCTGGAAACTTGACCAGCGTCTGGAATTTTGTTGCAGTTATTTTGGCGGTACGTGGTCTGAAAGCTTGTTCATGACGTGTACCTAGATAGTGAGTTGCTGACACCGAAACATTGACTGATGTGTCCTGACCCTTACAGTCAGCTGCGCAGTTTAACTTCATCTGCGAAAATTCAAACAAATAACAAAAAAGGAGTGATTGCCGGCGTGATTCTTTAGTAACTGGATACAAATATTATTTGACCGTGGGACCGTTAAAAGTATTTATGGATGAATGAGAGAAAATTTGAGTATTGTGTCCATACTTTTGCGAAGGTAACAAAAACTTGTTAAGTTCCTTGATGGAGGATGCATTGTCTGTCCTAACTGATAACTGGAGAGATTCACCGGCATTTGATTTCATCACGCTTGTTTCCAAAATAAAAATATATATCAAATGCTTCATCTTTAACAAGTTCCATAATAGTTTATTACAACCAGTTTTGTTGTGATTATCAGTGGCGTAGCTAGGTCAACAAGGGCCCCGGTGCAAAAAATTTATTTTGGGCCCTCAGGCCAGATGGGCTACCTTTTTTTTTTGTTTTGTGTTGCTGCTAGGGGCCCCTCTGAGCATTGAAGGCCCTTAGTGAGGGGCTCCCTGTGTCTCTCAGGGGCCCCATTAGACGACGGTAGAGCTAAAAAAAAAAAAAAAAAAAGGTCGCCAGTTTGCCGTGAAGGCCAGTGGGCCTTCTAAACTGCGCTTAGGGGCCCCCTAAGGTAAGCTTGGGGGCCCCGGTGCACTGCACCGCCTAGCCCCATAGTAGCTACGCCCCTGGTGATTATAGGAGTAACCTTTGTTACTGAACGTATGGAGTCTTCAGCCTATATTTGTTGTTGGTAATTGTGTTGGGTACTTCATTTACGTTAATTTAAGAATTTATAAATAAAAATTGCCAAAGCAATTCAATATTTGTTCGTTTATGTACTTTCCGAAAACGTTTCACTTTTATAGAATCATCTTCAGTGGTTTCTCATTTTGCGATACTTTGCAATATTTATATTCCATTCTCAGCAGCAGTGATTTTTGCTTGCTTTCTGAGTACCAACTCATTTTCTGCTGGTTGTTGCGCAATTAAACTAGCAGTACACTGCATTGCACTGTATATTTTGTACGAATAGACGGTCACTTTGTTTTCTTTCACTGTTTAATTTAAGAACGTTAATAATCTCAAATTTTTTTAAACTGAATTCCAGAGTTTATGAAAAATCATTTCATTTGGAGTGGTATCATTATCTAGCATCTTACTCTTGGCAGGATTTGTAAACGAAGAGGCATTCTGTACCTTATACTGAGACATGTCATTGTGTTCTGTTTTGTTTGTAATGTAACTTACCCACACCCTCTCGTGCTGCTTAAATATAGATTGCAGTGTTTTTTGGCATACGAGAGACAGCTGCTAAATAAGTTTTCCCCAACGGCTATTACGTTGATATATAAGCTAATGTCGCGTTGCTGTTTCCTCTCCCTGGGATTCTTGGTTGTAGTCTTTAGGCTGCATCTCCAGAAGCTGAAGAATTAGGGTTCATGTGCTTTTTCATTCCACAGAAAATAAAAATCTGTACCCATTCATCTCGTTAGCTTACCTCCGTTTGCGGCGAGTTTAACAGTCAAGGTAACATGGACAGTATAATTTAGGGAAGTATAATTTTTCACTCGGAAGTAGAGCCTCCAAATGACTTGATGTTGAATGCAGTCACAAAATATTTTTTTTTGTTTGATGTCATATAGAATAAAATTACAGGCTAATTAGTCTGACATCAGTATTGAGAAACTTGATGGAGAGACGGCCTGCAACCACATCAGAAATATCTGAGGAAAGGCACTGATCTGCAACACAGCAACATTCATTTAGGAAAGGACACTCCATGAAAGATACAGGAGACGATATGGACAAGGGAGGCCAGGTTGACAGTGGAGTGGTTAAAAAAGTGACTTGTGTGGAGGAATTCCTCAGAGGTAGAAAGCAAAGAGTTAGGATGGGAAATCCGGTATCAAAAGAGGTAAAAGTTAATGTAGGGGTGCCTCAGGATAGTGTATTGGGACCATTGCTGTTCATTATACTAATGATCGTTTGTATTGATGATTTGAAGTTAGAAGTTAAATTGTTTGCAGATCACATAATGTTATAGAAAATGATTAAAACAGGAGAGGTCTGTGAATAGCTACAAGAGGATCTGAACAGAATATCTAGCCGGTAGTTGGACATGGAATAAATGCCAGGAAGAATCAGCTTATTTGGTACACGGATAGTATGGTAAAGATTTCGTAGGTTATACGGTAGGGAAGGAATTTATTGTTTGAAATCTTAACTGTAAATATCTTGGCATAACTTTTGATAGTAAACTCAATTGGACAGTACACCTTAGGCATGTGGTAGGAAGAGGTTACGAAATCCTTCATTTATTGGAGAGAGTGATGAGGGGATGACCCAGGGATGTGTGGGAATTGGGTTACAAAATTTTTGTCAGATCATTGTATGAATATTGTGGAGTGATGTGGGGTACAAAATCAGGAGTTGGAAGGGGTACAAAGAGCAGCAGCCAGATTTGTTTGCGGGAATCACCACAGAATGGATTCGGCAACTGATGTGCTGAAGGCGCTGGGTTGGGGTTCATTGGAAGAGAGAAGACAGAAGGCGAATGAAGAGAGTGTTTGGTTTGTTCAAGGTTTATATTAACGATAATGCATGTATGGATATTAGCAGAAGGATTAGGAGGGAAGAGATTACCATAATCATTAGCTGGCACTTGAATTCGGACGAAAGGAGACTGGGAAAATTTTCTTTTGTGGGAAAGGGATTAGGGGACTGGAATAAATTATCAAGGGAAATAGTGGGCAGTTTAACAAAAACATTGAAGGAGTTTAAAGTTGCGATTCGTAAAGGGCAGGCGTAGGAAAAAAATAACTTCTAGCAGATGAAGTTCGCATCTGTTTATCTAGGACACGGACTGGTCAGGATATTCACATACGATATTACGTCAAGTCAGCTATGTTCTGCTACCGAACTCGTAGCTGTTTGCGGGATGAACAGGGTTAACTACAGCATAAAAACAATACTAGAAAGACAGCAATTACGGCATTTTTTTTTTTGTTCGAAGGCGATGTGTATGGAGATAAGTAATAGGTGAGTTGTGTACGCTGGTTTCAACTCCCTCCTGGCCGTCCCTCCCGGGCAATCTCTGGCCCGTGGGTACCGTCCAGTTAATTGGTCTTAATGCGTGCGTGTCCCTGCTCACTGCAACTCCCAGCGCGCCGTACTGCTTGCCCCTTGCATCGGCATTACACAACTGTTTTACGTTCTTGGAATTACAGAGGCATCCCAAGTGGAGTTTGTTCCAGCGGGAAACGCTTTTTCAGAAGCCGAATAAATGTTTTAACGATCTCTTCGGAAAATTAACAAGGTATCTTGGTTAATAAAATAGGCAACAGAAACTTTGGAGATATTATCGGACGATAGTTTTGTAATTATCTACTGTTGTTGGTATTAGTGTACTGTTTCACACTGCAAGAAAGGCGATAGCTACATGTTAAAAAAGATTGAAATGCTGCGTAGGCGGCTATCGCGTAAGGTGGTACTCTTCCACAGCAATTCGCACGGAAATATTCATGTTAGTGTGGCTTCGCATTGCTGTGCTGAGGGTGTTTACTGTTATTCATCTGTCAAGATGTTTGTCAAGTGTGTGTTAGATGTCGTATTGATTTCTGACATTAAAGAAGCGAGAAGGTGAAGCCTGGTGCTTGCCTATTTTTGTCTGCTCCTCTGAATGATACCAAATGGCCCGCCAAGTTTACCGTCGCCATGGCTGGTGGCTCAGTTCGTTAAGGAGCATGACTGGGATACGAAAGATTCTCGGTTCGAACTTCGAGCTTGGCTCGAATTTTTACTGGACTTAAAACTGACGTTAGCAAAGTACGTTAAGCTTTATCTAATATGATTAGGAGGCGTCCATTAATAACCTGTGCAAAAAATAGGGGGGGGGGGGGGTCCGGAAAAATCTCAAAGGGAGGGAGGTCGATGAAAATCCTACGTCGACTTTTTCAGATTGCCACCCTTCAAAGAGCAGTAGAGGTAAAAAAAATAAGTCTTCAAAATTACGACGGCAATTTCACTTTATGGGGAGGGGGGTTTTTCAAATTTACGAAAAAACGCCTAACGTACTTAATGTTCGAATTTTTTTAAATGGCTTTCGGCGACTCAGCCATTCAGCCAGCTCAATCTGTTTGATATCTCATCCAGTGATTTAGTTTCTCCAATACGTTATAATTCCTAAGTATAGACACCACAGGACGGACAGGACATTCACACAGACACACAACACTTAAACATCCATGCCCGCGGCCGGATTCGAACCGGCGACCTGCGGCACGCGGAGCTAGTGCTCTAGCCCCTACGCTACCGAGGCCGGCCATGTTAGTTAGATTAGCTGGTTAGAGGCGGATTACGCATCCGGCAAGAAACCACCTGAAATTATCTTCAATGTTGTGTTCACACTCTATACGCAGTGAGTCCTAGCTTTGGGATTCAATCTGTCCGTGCTGCACCCAGTGTGGTGTTGCAACTGCCGATAAAATATCTGATGCTGAGATTTTATTCCACCATCGGGGCTAGAAACCGTTAACCCCGTGTGGACCGCCAGGCGCAGTTACCATTACGTTAGCGATTTCTGTGATGTCGCGGGAGAGTGTAAGTGTGGTTTACTGCATTAAAAAAAATGAGGAATACAGAAAGTATCGAAGAACATAACTTTCATTTTTTGTTTCTTATTTTACTTTGTAATTGACACCCGAATAGTAACTCGTATATATAAGTTTTCACCTGTGCTCGGATATCAGTTACTGTCGGCCTGCCTTTTCAGTCGCTTGCCATTATTTCCGTTTAGTTTTCGTGCCAGACTTGCCGGGCATGCTTGTAACACCGATCACCATTTCTAATGAGCGAGTGGCACCGCTACGACGTGTCCGTGTTGCTGTTTATTTGCATGTGACACACTTCCGAAAAGTTAGCCGGCCCCCTGACCCGCAAGTGTCTGGTCGAGACTTCCTCCTCTTCACTATTAATGTCCCAAGTGACCTTGCCCTCCATTGAGCTACTTCACGGCACGATGACCATTCCATGCCACAGTTGTAGTTAAAAAAATAACCTTACAATCACCAACGTGATATATATATATATGTATATGTTATCGACGTTTTTTGGTAATCATGTGGGCTAATAGTGAATTATTCGCCAGCTTGTCGCAAAAAAAAGAGCAGGATGATCAGAAACATACTATAACAAGCTAAATAGATAGGCTATAACTCTCGCTTTCAAGTTGAATATATATAGTAATATGTAGTCGCCAAAGAAACGTAGTCAGAAAGTTTGACGTTGTTATTAAATTAATGAAAACATTTGTCATTGCTTAGCGCTGCAGATTGTACCGTTGTTATGGCGAGACGATGTTGAAGCTATCGGTCCTGCTGCCTCATTTCTTTACAATCCGCCCCTCTGTAGGTTGTTGCTCTCCATTTTCGCAGGGCGACGACTTGCAATGCAGGCTTCCGCCCCACGCTACAACCCCCCCCCCCCACCCCCCAACCCCTCTCCCCGCCCCGCAGGTCGTTCGTTGCGGCAGTTCTCTTAGAAGAGACGACCTCTTTCTGGGAGAAGTTCACCGCTCTTGTTAACTTCAAGGCGACTTTTTTTTTGCTTTTCCTGGTCCCTTGTCTTTGCTGGAATTCAGCACTTATTTTCAACTGTTAGGGGGGCTTTCTAACCCGTGACTTTTGTGCGTATTGCAGATATTTTCCACCTGCTCGCCTTATCCTGAACAGAAACATAAAGCGGGCAGTGTAACCTAGCATACAGCTGATTCTGGAAACATTTAAGCAGTTTCTGAAAACATGTTATCTCTTCGGAAATTGTTAGGCTTCGTAGATAAACACAAATCGCAATTTGTGTTTGCTTACCGCGTGCAGTTCACACCATTAAGCATTAACAAAAAAAAAAATAATAATAATAAAAATAAAAATAATAATAATTGAAATGCAAGAAGCAACGGATAAGGCTGTAAGTAAATATCTATAGTTCTGTACGGTTGCTTTTGTGAACAGAATTTTCTATATTTTGTGTATTCTCAGTTTAGGAAATCTATCTCGTATGTATGGCTTGATATGATTCAGCAGTTTAATTTTAGTCAGTTGTATTGAATGTTAAGTGATTGTCCCCATGCCTTGTGACACAGGCGTTTCTACTCCAAGGCAATGTTTTGGGAAATTTAATTGAAGTGGTTTCACCATGCCCTCCCTTGTGATGTTGTTGTGTCGATTACTGCTGGTTGCGTTGTGTGAATGAATGAAATATGAACGAAGGAAATAGGTTGAGACCTCATACCGGTTTATTCGGGCCTACTTTTCCGAAAGGTACTAAGAGGGCAATCAAGCTAAACGTCGTCATCCGCCAGCAAATCGCCATACACAGTACCGAAGGCAGTCTCTCCAGGCACACTGCAGAAAGCTTGGTACACAGTCTGGTGATTAGGACTTGTGCAAGTCTCTTACACTGCCGGCCATCCCTGCTTCCACCACTACGACTTGAACCGACTCAACCACCAGGGTCTTGAATGCCGTAGCTCAAAAGCTAAATTTTCTTTCGTTTTATTGGTCCAAATTGATAAAGAAAATGACGTTAGCGAATTTGCTTCTGGTATAGGGATGATATCTTTGGTTTTCCAGATATTTATCATTGCGTCATGAGCAAGTGTTACCCGACATTGGACGTTTCGGATATAGTCTCCATCCGAAGAAAAATGAAGTAATTGTCTAAACATTTTGATTACTTCTCCATTCATCTGTAAGTTAACGATTCTGTTGCTTGCGGTGGAAACGATGTTAGTTACGACATAAATCTAAAAATAAAACTTTTTTTTTGCAACCAGGAGCTATCACACGCACCCATTGTTTGCTTCCGGTATGATATTGTATCTTAATTATTGAGTTTTAGTCTTCCTGGTTGTGTACCATGATCAAAAGGATTTAAATATTATATGGTACAAGTTGCTTTTGCCTTTTCTGAACCTAACCTGTTCAGCAGACAACTGGTTTGTTAGGACGAGGTACGTAAGAATTGCGACTATGTTTCTCTAGAGCATTTAGTCTATGTAGACCCGTTAAAGGTACCGGAGGTTGAATTAAATCTTCTATATAAATAATTGCTGTTCCTAAAACGACTGGGCACTCCATTGCTGTACCACCAATCGGAAAGTAAAATATTTTTTAGATGAATGTTTCAAGTGCAAAAACATAACTGACATTAGTATAACTTGCCAGAATGTAAATGAAGTATCTCACATTCATTCTAACAATAGTAGTTGCCTGTCAGCTTGTTCATACCTATCATACAACATATCGCAGACACTCTTTTATACCTTTCACCTAACGACGTCCATAATAGAATTTTTTTATGTGTATAGTCTACTTGAATTATTCGTAACCATTAGTTTTGGAGGTGTCAGAGTAAGCACAGTATCACATGCTTTCCAAGTTATGTCATCCACTTCCCTAAATAAACTAATTTTGATTGCAGGATGAACAAATGTGACGAACACAGACTACTATACTAAATGACGTAGATTAATGTTTTTCCCATTTTAAATCGAGGTTAACTTCGGTCAAACCTGCGTTTGGGGAAAATTTTGTTAATATATGCATAGAAATTTACAGTGTCAGCAAAGAATTGTGTCTTATTACGTGGATGTCGGTAGTTGGCGTCAAGAATATAAATTTTATTTAAGAGAGGTTTCTAGAAATGCCAGAAACAAGTAGTTTAACTGCATATGGCTTCGTCATTAGAGGCGGGAGATGAAGGGGGCTAGTAACGGGAAGGAATTCGACCGTGGCCTTTTGAAAGAACCATTTCAGCATTCTCCGGGAGTGATATCAGGAAACTATGGAAAACTGAAATCCGAATGGCCGGACGGGGATTTGAACCCACATCCTCCCGAATATCGGGCCCGAGTGTTACCGCTCACCCTCCTGGTTCGGCGAGACATTTTAAGTATTAGCTTTCCAATGATTTGTTTTTATTCGTCCCTTTTTGAAGTAGGGGTGCTGTGTTATGCACGAATTCCACGCCTCCTTTTTTCTTAAGGATTTAAATACCGCGGATCATTCTGTTTTCGTTGACTCATAGCCAACATTTTAATCGAGCCGATTAAAAAGTTTACGCGAGTTACATTCTTAAAGGATGTCAGTGTATAACTTTTTTAAATTCCGGCGAATTCGATTTAGGTATGTTTGTACAAACACAATCCGTATTTTCCGGTCGACGATGGCAGTGCGCTTGGGTTGGGTTCAGTTTTGAACATTTTCTAGCTTTTTCTAGCATCTTCCAATTATGTGGATGTTACAGACTTGTCGACTCCCCGACTAGTCACTTTCTTACCATCGTCTTTCAGTGCCTCGCCAAGTCAAACTTCAAAAGTCAATACACGCAATAAAATTGTAAAACAAGAAAAAAAAAGAAATGCTTACCTCTGCTTGACTTGATAGAAGATCAAAAACTGCATTTTTTTTTTTTTTTTTTAGGGCACCAATAACGCAAACAGTAATTGCGGATTTCAACGAAACTACTACTAATAATAGCTTATGTCACCAGTTAATATGTATGATACTTTTTGTCATGGTAAGTAACGTAGTTACATAGGCCAGAGAGTCTGTACTCACATCACGCAAAAACATGGTGGATTTCAACGAAGCTTTTGTCAAGGGTAGAAGACATACACGATACTTTTTATCCTAATTAGTTATATATGTGCCCAAAAATAGTCAAAATAGTGTACGAGTTTTAATGAAACGTAGTACATCGATAGTTCTCATCGTAATCATCAAATATTTGAAAGTAAAGTAATTATAAGTGGTTGTTTCGCCTTGTATAACTATGTTGAGCTCTATTCATACATACTGAAATAGTTTACTTATTTGCCAATAGATGGCACAACTTGAATTTTATACGTGATTGAGGCGTTCATATCGTACAAACTATAACTATACAACGAGAAATTTTGTATACTGTATTAGCTGAAGCTCGTAAGGGTCCAGGCAACGTCTTTTAAAACAGTTTTTACAGAGAAGCTTAGTGATCAATATTGAAACGTCGCCGGGGGGCATCCACAGCTTAAAAGTGGCAGTTTCAGTCGTTGGTAGAAACAAATTGTTTGAAACATTTACGCACAGTCTAAATGCAGAAGAAAAAGAAACAAAAAAAGAGGAAAACAGAAGGCAGTCCCTATGGTGACACAATCCAGTGCTTTAATAACACGCATCTTAATTTCGACGTGACTATATCGCGGCTTAGTCTTACATAAACAGTTTCGGCGAAAAGTGCTTGTGAATGGAAGCAGTGAGGGGAGTTGCGCAACTATCGGAGGGCTAGGCGATGCCGTACACCCCTAAGCGCAACTCAGGGGGCCCCCCAAAAGCCCAGGGGGTCCCTGCCAGCAAACCTCACAAGACTTGGTAGAGCTAAAATATATATATATATATTTTTGCACCGGGGCCCTTGTTAACATAGCTACGCCACTGAGTGAGGGTGAATTAACGCGACGATGGGATGCACAGTGAAATAACGCTGTATATTGCACAAGGATATAATTGTCGAATAACTGAGTTAGCTGCAATGCGGTTGCTATATGGCGTGAGTCAGGCGGGAGGCATTGGAGCGGTAAGGTTACTGCACCGGAAGTGTGTTCGGCGCGCATCAACCCACATAAACTGATTGACGCTAGAGATCCCACTGCAGTGACCTTCACCCTTGCTTCCCCTGGACTTCTTACATTAGCATTGTATTAAATAGGGATGAGTTATTCCCTTAACATTTTCGATGAAAATGCTGTATCGCACTAGATTCTACATCTACATCTACATCTATACTCTGCAAATCACAAATACTGTGGGTGGCAGAGGGTGCTAAGCACCAATCCTAATTCTGCGCATTCCAATCCCGAACAGATCGAGGAAAGAAGGAATACATAAATGAATCAGTACGGCATCTTATTTCTCTAATCTTATCCCTCCTGTCATTGCGACCTAAATAGGTTGGCGGAAGAAGTATTTCGTTGCACTCGTAACTTAAAGATTTTCGCATATTATCCAGCAAATTCAACCGAAAACGACGTCGTCTGTCCGCCAAACATTCCCAGCCCAACCCACGGATTAGCTCTGTGACACTTGCGTAAGGACTGTAACTAGCAGTCACGAATCGAGCTGCTCTTCTCTGTACTTTCTCTAATGTGTCAATCAATCCCCTGCGATACGGATCCCAAATTCCACAACAGTATTCCAAATGCGGACGCACTAGTGTTTTGTACGCTATTTCCTTTGTATGAGCATTACAACTTCTCAAAATACGTCCTATGAATCGTAGTTTGGAATTAGCTTTTCCTACAACGGAAGTTATGTGCAAGTCCCATTTCATGTTGCTTTGTATTGTTACGCCTAGATACTTCAGGGAATCTACAGTGTCAACAACTGAATTGTTAACTTTGTACTCCTGAGCAAGCGGGGTCTTTTTATTACTTATGTGCATGGCCTTGCACTTTTTACAGTTAAGTTCTATTCTGCGGGAAGCAGTTCTGGATTTTTTGTCCAGCCCACAGCCTTTTCCAGCAACACCCGCAAGATCATTATAAACAGCTAGCACATTTTGATAAATTACCTCAAAAGAACGACACAGCAGCAATTGTTCTGTCAAATTATAATGCAAAGTCATATGATTTGAATTTGGGTTTACCACACAATATGATCAACTATATTAAGGACTACATGATTTTAAGCTAATATTATGTTGTTGTTGTATTTATGAATAGGAATAAATCAATTATATTAAATAATATCAGTGTGTCAAAGAGAAATAATCTTTGTTAAAAACTTTATAAATGGCCTCGCATATTCCTGGTATAATGTATCCCAGGGCTTGAGGAGAAATTATTGTTGAGGACTGGAGATTTTCATTGCTTCTTCCCATTGCTAAAAACCGCAGCGTAGCGGTAAGTCTTTCATGGGCCGAAATCGCTTCCGGCATAGCCGTATTTTTCTTTGTAATAAATAGAGTGACCTAACGATAACAGATGTAAACAGGTTTCTTCGTCCATCCTCAAATAATTATGAAAATCGTTCAGAAAATACTTCAATTCCAAAAGAAGATTTGTGTGAGAATATTTTCCTCTTGTGATTGGCCACTCTTAGCACCATACACTTCTTCTGATGCGCTGTTTTGCGCGAGTTTTAGCACTACTTTCCGTGATTAACAAACTAACAGCAGCCAATGTGCGAACATCATCAGATGCTGCCATCATGAAGCCAACTCTGAGGATTTTAACGCCCCGTGTGTGTGCAGGGCGACTTCGATGAAATTCCTGAAGTCTGGCCCGCAGGCTCTTTCTTTGAGGCCCAGCCTCCACATGTATGGCTACCTAAAGAAAGATGTGCAGATATACATACATATATTCTTTTTGCTTAGGGCATTAGGTCTACTCAAAACTGAGATCATTAAAGGTGGGAGAAGATCAGAGGCAAATAAAGGGAAGGAAGTGATTTAGCGAACTATGGAAAACCAAAATCTGGATGGCCGGATAGGGATACAAATGCATATAGGCCACCCCATGTGCAAAGAATTGAGCCTTATTAGTTTTCATTAGGAAGTGACTGTAAAAGGCTCTCTACTTATAAGCATATTTTTTTATGTTTTTAAAAAAGAAAGAGCTTGGAAAATTGATCTTACGATTTAAAATATGTGCCAGTGTTTTGCACGTTTCTGTCTAAAATTTATCTGTTTCAGGCATGCAACAAACGTCAAATTTGGAAACTTTACTACAAGGCAATAATTTGAATTTTTCTTTATCAATTCAACAGCAGACTAAGTGCTAAAAGATTGGTCAGGATCATGTATCATCAAGAGCAGTTCTTGAAGTAAAATTGTATATGTAGTATATCTGTCTCTCTTTCTCTTAGCTCGGTAATAATGGAAGGAAGGCACTGCAGCGAGGCAATGTTCATATGGAAAGGACAGATAAAATACACCTAACACTCACAAAAGTTGAAAGGAGGAGGGCAGCAGCAACACAAAACAACACAAAATACAATATTTCAGGTTAAACCCTTTGTCAAATTAGAAGAAGTGGCTGAGCTCGCGCAAGCCTTGCGTTCGACACAGCCACTCATAGAATGAATCTGACCGTCGGAGGTGGTGGGGGGAGCAACGATAATATAGCCGCAAGTATAAATCACAGGAAAGATTAAAATGGTAAATAATAATAATAAAATACAACAAAGAAATAAATAAAAAATATCGAATTTTTTTAAATAAGGACTATAAATATATATGGATCTATTGTCCTGGCCAGTGATGCGTGTGCTGGGTGGAGATATGTTGATATGCCAATTCCCACCTGCGGAGTTTAGATTGGGAAGTAGTTTCTCTTATGATGGAAGTGTCAGTAAAAATGCTGCTAGATGATGGCAAAATTGAAGGGACAGGGATCCCATCAGTCACCACAGATGAATGAAGGAAGTCTGTGACAAACAAACGTGAACACTTTTAACAATCTTAATCATGTTTAGAGATAAGACTCTCCATATGACTAAAGTCAGAGATGAACAGGGGAAAGCATGACCTTTCTAAAGGTAATAAAACAAAAATTTTGATCAGAGAAATAGATGATATATAAGCAGATAAATATTTAGATATAACAAACATAAGTGACAGGTTTACTGGTAGATTTGTACCAGAGCTTAAGGCCAAAGTACTGACTCGTATCAAAGATATGTTGGAAGGCTGGTTCCCATCTCTGGTGTCCAGAAGGGGTAATGATATCAAGAAAATCTCTGACGATTCTCTGTGTAAGAAATAGTTAACTTGTCCATCCAGATTATTGCTGCTCTGGAAATCCTATCAGGTTAGCGTTTATCTGTGGCTTGTATCAGTAATTAGTAGGCAATTTGACTTAACTTGTTGATTTGCCAAACTGGTCATGGGAAGGTACACACTTTCGAGTCAGTATTGGGTTACTGTTTCTTAGGATGACATTGATGTAAGATTGTGCAAGATAAGAGTGATAGAATTTTTCAGTGGCTGCCAGGAATAATGAAAAAGTGTGTACACTTGGTTGCTAAATTTCGGTTCCTGGATTAAATGATATCAGATGGTGGGAAGGCTGGCATGGGTTTACATTATTACATAAGTGGAAAGTCTGAGTGTGATTCTTAGTTGATTTTCTGTAATCACCTAGTCAAATTCTTTGATCACCACTTTCTACCACAAACTGTAACACTTTCACAGTTCGCATATAAATGGCAATACTCTTGGCCCTTCTCAGGACAGATCATCCATTCAAGACAGACAGCGCCGGCGAATCATGTTAAACCCTGGCGGGTAGTCAGAGGAGGGGGAGTTCCACCAGAAAATGTTATTTGGTTATCTTGCCTAAAATCAAATATAATAACAGTAATAATGAATTCTATTGGACGAGAGTCTGTGCTCAGCTGGTCTGCTCTCTTGCTCTCTTTCTCTCTCTCCTCACTCCCACTCTCTCCTTTTTGTCCCCCTCCCCTACGCACTTCGCACCTTGGGTCGTTTTAAAATCCGGGGTGGATAAAATACTTACCCAGAGTTTCCCGGGTGGGTATTGCTACCTACCATACCCATATTATCCGCCGGGCCTGAAGTCGTATTTCTGAATTCTGTTAACTTCAAATTTACGTATAGCGGAAGCGTTTTGTTTAGCTACCTGTAGCCGATGAAGGTTGCCGGTTTTCCGGATCCATCCAACGTTTCCACTCTCGTTGAAGTAACCATCGTACATTTTCACGTTCATAGTTGGATGAGGTTTTAGCGATAAATGTGAAATTGTACAGTAAAGCATTAATTCATGCCTGTCTATATTGGGAGACAAATTGTGTTTCCACATCTGGATATTTAATTAATATACTCATTAATCATGATACAAAATTTACAAAACTGAAGGCAATAGTCTAGTCG
The DNA here is from genome assembly GCA_031002005.1 of Vandiemenella viatica. Lineage (NCBI taxonomy): Eukaryota > Metazoa > Arthropoda > Insecta > Orthoptera > Morabidae > Vandiemenella > Vandiemenella viatica. The sequence goes on along the minus strand of JARYHS010012519.1, from coordinate 169,882,389 downwards.
TCATAGCCGATTTCGCAATGACGTTCGTTCTGCAAGAACTTGGCTTTAAATTCCAATATCAAAATCTGAAGGTTCCAAAACTGAATTTGCATTTCTCCCTTACAGCCTACTTATAAGACCTTCCCTTTTTTTAAGTTTTATTTGGCTATTGCAACGGACGGAAGGTTAAACTAATGTTGCGAGTAATGTCCCAAGAAAGAATTTGCAACAAAATATCTTGATTATTCCTTAATTCCCTTCTTTTGATATTTACACGTGGTGTAAAAGAATGGGGAAAGGGGGCTGTTTTCTCTGTTACAGTTTGTAGAAATGGGAAAATCAATAACATTGGTGTTACAGTTCTGAGGTTTTGACTTTTCGTATTTCCAAGGCACAGGGCTAAGTAAATGATTTTTTTCCGCAGTTTATTTAGAACATTAGCAAAGTACGGTGTTTTGAAACTTGATGGGGTATTAGCTCGTGTAGTTCTGAATCTTCGTTGTTTAGTGTAGAAATATCATGAATAGTAATTTTTTGTTAAGATATGATATATCCATTCCATTTTTTTTTTTTTAAAATTAAAGCTATCTGCTACGTCAAATTTATTTCATCGTATATATTGATTTTTGTTAATATGATTTCCAAAGTTCACTTCCTATAGAGTCAGTTGCTTTGTTTTTGAGAGAGTGTAATGTCGAGTCTTTTAGAGCTGTTAGTGATTTTGTGATAAGAAATAAGTTACATATACAAGTTAACCAATTGCAAAACCGCAAAAAGAATGACATCAAATCATTCAAAAAACAAATTTTGTGCAGAGTTGCCTTGAATCAGAAAACAAAGGTTTAGTTTGCTTTGGAAATTTCTGATCACTGTTCGCATATGAGAAGCAGCGCCACACTCAATTGCAGTTGCATTGTATTTTACACTATCATTATCAAATAGTTTTGCTGCTTTGTATAGGTGTTGTAATCATTCCATTTCTGTGTTGCATGTAGGTATTTCTGGAGCAGCGAAATAAAGAGGAAGTGAGGATGCTTGTGACAGCGAGGACAGGCGGTGCAACACCTTTGGTGATGGCGTGCCGCAATGGCCATTACGATGTTGCAGAGTATCTTGTTGAACGTTGTGGAGCTGATATAGAACAGCCAGGTTCAGGTCAGTTTCTCCCAGTATTGCCACCGCAATTCTTGAAATAAGTTGGGTATAAAATGTAAATTCCAGTCGTTAATGAATTGTTGTAAATACTTATGGAAAGTGCTGTTTGAAATTATTTCTTCTCGCCCACCTTCTTCCTGCAAATTAGTAGTTTTTAGAGTTATAGTGCACAATGAAATTGAGTAATGGATTTCTTACAGCTGTTCAACAAGAACAATATTGTTAGTTGTTAATTATTGGCCTGCTGTCTCGTAGTATGTGCGTGTAAAAATGAGCCATAACTTGTCAACACACTGAATTGTAGATGCTAGTAAAATAGTTTTAAATATTTGTGCTGTCGATGTAATACTGTTACTATAATATAGAATTTCTCACATTTCATAGCAAGCTGGCTAAAGTACTTATCATTTCTAAGGGCTGTCATAGATGTTACTCACATCAATCCCTCTTAAGTCTTAACAGCTATTGTTCTTGTAAAATAATGTACTCTAACAACGCTCTCCCTTTTTCTCTCCCTGTTTTTTCTTCTTCTGAAAACACACAACTAATTTTCTTCCCATAGTTAGAGTATAAGAACATACTTAAGTTTTTTTTATATTTTTGCAAGAAAATAGATTAAAACCATATTTGCATTTCACAAAAATTAGTAAGGTCATTGATTTCCTTCAACATTATCAATAACTTTGTTAGAGTTATTAACTGGTTCAAACATAACAATTTTTGATTTGTTTAATCTCATAAGGATTTAATGTATCATTAATTTCAGTGGCAAACTTGTTCTTGAAATTTTAGTGCTATAAGAATGGAGACTTTCCTGTTGTATGATTGCAATTAAATCTTCAGTATGTACCACTGGTATCTGCAGTTTTACAGGTTTTTAAAATGCACTGTGAAATGCCTTTCATGCAATTTCTGTTGCTAACTTCTCTTGGGTTTAGAGGGTGGGTAACTGAACATTTCTCAAAGTGACAATGAAAACCTTAGTGAGAAGGAACCAAGCATGTGAAAAATTACATGTAAAAAGAGGTGAACAACCTTGCTGGAAGAAAATTAAGCTATCAGATCTCATGACACAAGAATAATAAGTGAATAGAGAGCAATTTTACACCAGGAAATATTTTGTAAATATTGTTATTCTTTCATCGGAAACATCTGTGCACAAATAGCTAGGAATATCCCTTAACCACTTATTAGTTACATGAATGGAGATTTTTGGTGTGTTGTCAATGAGCTTTAGTCTTCACAGGTTTGCAGCCGAATTGTGTTATTCAACAGCGTATGTTGTTGTTGTTGAAGACCAGTTAAGGCTACATGTCATTGACACACTGTGAGCTTTCGTTAATTAGAGTGGTTAAGTAGCTGAAGTATATATCCACATCAGTTCACAAAGAATTAGATGGTATACTAAAATTGCCACTATACAGGAAATTACAGCATGTTATGGATGAGAAGACCGGTCTCGTCTCGAACACATTTAACCTGGTGCTTATTTAATTTTGAAGTTCGAATACTGTTAAATTAAATTAGCCAGAAATGATGGGAACTACTGTTATGAAGTAATGATAATCACTGTTCCAAAATACATGTTATGTTGATGTAGTATCATTGTTTACTGAGGTTCCTCTTAAAGAGTCTCTGCAATTTTGAAATCAATGTTCTAGTGTTCTCTGAACTTGTTCTTACATCTACGTATTTTACATACAGAGGAAGAATGTATGAACAGATTAATGGGATAACCTCTATCCTTTGTACATGAAGAACATGGAAGGCATGTCCCTGGAACCCAAGTGTTTTTTCTACTATTACATGGATGGTAACATTCAATATATGGCCCTACAATCGCAGAATTTCTGGAACATTTTAATGGGATTCACCCAAACATCTGTTTCACTGTGCAATTAGAGGAAAACGCTTGTCCTCCTCTCCCCGATATCCTTATCAGGCAAATGCCAGGTGGAAGTTAAGCACATTGTGTGTACCACAATTCAATATACGCTAACCGCTGTGGTCATATTAACATCTACTACCATCCTGCTCAGAGGAGAACTGTGGTGTACATGGTAAGAAATTTGTGATGCAATGAGCCTGCATTGGAACTCCAATATTTCTGTCAAACATTTCAAATGTCAAATAGAGTACGCATGTCGGACGAAAGCAAGAAAATTACCAATAGAAAAGGAAGGCCTGTAAGAGGGTTTGGGTTTTGTCCCATATATGGGAAACTCTCTTGAGAAAATAAGTAGGATCAAGAGTATCTTCTACCCACCTTCGAAAATTGGAGATTGGCTTTGTTCAGTGAAAGGTGACATGGATTTAAGAATACCAAGAATTTGTAGTACATGCTGTGAATGTGTAAAATTCTGCATCTGACAAACCATCCATACCGTTGGGTCCCACTGTCCTGAACACAGGCATAACCTTAATGCTTTAAAACTGGTGAAGTCTGTGATTGTAGAAAATGGCTCTTTAATTATGGCCACAAAATGTGCTTTGAAAATATGAATATCCCTTATTGATGGGAATCTGTTGTAAAAGAAGATTTTAAATACTATTGATAGAGGTACAGGACTGTATCTGTCTGGAGAGTGGCACATTCACTCTTCAGACTGAAAGGTAGGAAGTTAAAACTCTACATTTGTAAAGGAGGAAGTATGAGCAGAGACATGCAGAATGGAGTGACTTCATACAGATCTGCGATGCACATTGGTCAGATGGTAGTGCAACACATATGCGGTCAGCTGACAGTGACAGCGGGGATGTTAAATAAGGTCATATCTGCTAGAAACTATGAGCGTAGTTGTGGTCTTTCCAAACAGTAGGTACATACTTGATGAAGACAACAGAACACGTGGTCGAGACATGTTTTTCTAGCATCATCTGACTGCAATAAATGTAATTGGTGTCTGAATTGCATACACTATTGTTTTCGAAATTAAATAAATGATTGAATTAGCATTTTCTCAGTGTAATGTAAAAACCTTGATCCAACTTTCACTTCTGATAGTACTTCTATAAGAAGTGAATACCAAATTTAATAGAAATAAAGTTGAAATTAAAAGGATTTGGATAGATAATCCCTTCAAAGAAAAACATTTAATCCAAAACTAACAGTGAAGAGAAAGTGTTAATGTAGCATTTTTAAATGAAATCTTTCTGCATATTTCTCATCAGTATCTCACTTATAATGCTGTAGCTCAACGATGTAATTGTTCTAATTTATCCTTACCGTGAATGTGTTTTTTGCAGTGGTGTTTGATGGTGAGACCATAGAGGGAGCTCCTCCTTTATGGTGCGCTGCAGCAGCGGGACACCTTTCGGTAGTTCGATTACTCGTCAGACACGGAGCCTGTGTCAACAACACCACTCGCACGAATTCCACGCCACTCAGAGCCGCCTGCTTTGATGGCCATTTTGAGATAGTTAAATTTCTCGTTGACCATGGAGCAGGTACAGTAAATTTATATCAAGTAATCTTAACAAATGCTCGGAATATACACGAACACAAAGTGAGCTTTCACCAGATTTGAAGAACTGGGTTGGTTTCCATATATATATAAAAAGTGCATATCACACCAGAGTTTGAATCTGAAACCATTGGTTTTTAAGGAATGTACCTTATTGTTTAGCTACCTGACTACTTACAAGCTGGTACTGCAGTTATGTTCCCTTTTAATTTAAAAAGGGGGGAAAAAAGAAAAGAATCTTGCAGTGGAAGTACTAAGTCATTTATACCATTTTTGGTTGTGGTGATTAGTGAAACACTGAATTGTAGATTTTAATCATGCATTATTATTTACTTCATAATATTTTTTAGCAATTTCAGAGGCTCTAGCGGAATTTCTGGGTCCCATGAATGAATTGTCATTTTGGTCTTAAAACAGTTGCACAAGTTCATTTGATGATACTGTTTAATATATGTTGTGCTTAGAGCTGTAAGATATATATACATACCTCACAAACTTCACTCAAAAAGTGTAGTAGTACTATACTGCTAGCGACTGGGAGAAGCCTTATAGGGAAGTATAATGATCATGCACACGTTCTTTGAACTATATTATTTGGGAGTATGTTGCTATCAAAAACATGGAACAACTTACACACACAAACACAACTTTGAACTGTAACCATTAGACACCTCATTTATGAACACACATCGATAATAGGTATTACATTGTCAAGAAACATATCCACATGTTATGTCTGAGAGGTTAATATTATATGGCATTTATCAAAGTACGTTATGGCAATATTAACGTAGGTTATGTTTAGGTTGAAAGTGTGGCAATATCCTTGTTTAAACATTGGTGTCCACTAAGAATAAATCGGAAACAGCAGTTTTTAATGATTAATCATGCTAAGGAGATAACAAAAAACAAAATTATTTCTTATAAAAGATAAATATTATTATTATTTTTTGAAAATAAATTCGGCAAATATGGGCACCTGTCTGTGAACGCCAATGAGAAATCATAATGTCATACCACCCAAGACGCCAAAGTTGTTATTGACATTTTCGTGGAACAGAACAGGTTTCTTGGTAAATTATTCATTTGTAGGAACTTTTGTCACGTTAATACAGTTGTTCTTAGTTATATGCTGAACGACAAGTGTAATTTGCTATGGAACCAGAATTTAGCAAAGAAAACAGTAGCAATTTACCCAAAAATTGACGCCGCACTAACACTTGGCCGATTTTTCGCGTCAAAAATTGACTTTTGCTCATCGGAATTCCACAATGTTTAAATTTCGATGTAAGTATACATAAGTGTCAATTATACATTATAAGCTTAAATAGCATCATTTCAGTTTTGTAAACAATAACCTATTGCTTAGAAATACGTTTTGTAAATCAATTGATACTGATATGAGGTTACATTTGCAAAGTATAAGCAAGTGTTAAATGGCTAAACCAGAAGGAAGACCTAAGCGAAATAAAAGATTTCATTCTTCGCTTCGATACTATCTTTGGCATGAAAAATGTCATTGGATATGGTTGTTGTTAGGTACTATTATTTCTGTGCCGTGCCCGTATCGTAACTTTTCAGTTGCATCACGCTTAAGGTATGTTTCTTTTTGCTTCTATATACACTTTTTCTATAAAAGTATAGTCTCAAAAACAGGCGTGACAAATTTTAAAGCTATGGCATTACCAATTTCCAGTCTGCTCTAAGCTTCCTATCAGCCTAACATCACCTTTCGGTTATAATATCTCGAGAACCATGAGATATATTTAAAAAAATATTCTTTATTTTCGATTTCTTTCACCGAGCTGCATATTAACCTATCATCAGATTGTGGCACCACGGTAATGATAGTGCTGCCAGAGTGTTTTTATTATATTAAACATAAAAAATTCATCAGTTTTGCTTTAAATTTAGAAATTATTGTGCAGAAACACTTACATCAAAATGATCTCCACAAAAATAGATTCTTGAATCTCCAGATAAACTATGAGCATCCTCCCTCCTTGCAAGTTTTACCACTTTTCCGTATCTGTTCATTGTTTGGAACATATATAAATAACTTGTTTGGTGTTTTTATTGTTGTGATTTTACACTGAGGCACTGCACAGTACTTATAAAACGAGGAATTTATTTTTAATTAAAGAACACTTGACACCTGCTATATACATACACAACTGCTTTGTTTTGGTTCGGGTGGTGTGACGTTATTCAAGACACCATGACAGTCTTGAGCGTTTTTGCAGTAAATTTAAATTCGTTTTTTAAAAAGCAAAATACATGATTTACTTTTAAAAAAATCGAACATTTACTACGTTTTTTGAGTAAAGTATTAACCTATTTTTCAAATTTATTCAACTAGCCAATTATGTTGAAGGAATTTAGTTTTTATAATTGAAATGCAGCCTGTACCAAAATGATGTTTTGTTCTTGTTATTAAAGCATATTTTGCTAGAAATTTGGATTTATTAAACATTTAAGATATCACGATTTTCCAACAGAATCGTTATCAGCGCCTGTGTATAGGTTGGAATGTAGCCTGGACCAGATTGGACATAGATGCTTCCTGTTGTAGCTTAATGAACTTGAAATTTTGTTTTTATTATAAAGTTATGTTGGTTTGATTTCCATCGTTGTTGGTCATTGATGCATTGATGCATGTAATATTAGTATCGCTCGAGGTTGCATATGGTGATAAATGACGTCATCTCATCATTTAATGTGCAACATAATGGCAGTTTTTTTTTTTTTTTTTTTTTTTTTTTTTTTTTTTTTTTTTTTTGGGCACTATATACAATTCTGATGGGTTTAATAAAAACATATTCCTAAATAATTTAGTTGAAGGATTGATCATATGAATTTGTAATGTAATTGTCAGTTTGGCTCCATATTGCTATGCAGTTGAAAGGCATCAAGTTAAGTTTGTTAGCTTCTTTCAGAATTAGTACTAAAGGAAAGTTGTCAGTTTATGGTTAAAAATTAGGAGTGTTATCATTTGTATCATATTTTCCATTTTGGTCATATTTACTGTTAACTTTCACATGCAATGATCCTTTGTTTGCCCTTACTTAAAACCTGTAACAGATTGTATGTTACAGATTCTAAACATCCTATGTGCTATCATTCTAATACAGTTTTGTGACATTAAAATATGTGTCGACAGATATTGAGGTGGCAAATCGACACGGCCACACGTGTCTGATGATAGCTTGTTACAAGGGTCACTACAGGATTGCCAGGTTTCTACTCAACCTCAATGCCAATGTGAATCGCAAGAGTGTGAAAGGCAACACAGCACTTCACGACTGTGCGGAGTCTGGTAGCTTGGAGATCCTTAAATTACTTATTGCTCATGGAGCAAAAATGGATGTTGACTCATATGGTAAATAGTATACAGAAGTGTTTTTTTTTAATTTGCTAATGATTTGCACAAACGTTTATGCAGTTGTATTTAATACTTTAATGGTAAAACGACATTTGTTTTTTTAATTTTAAGTGATAGAAAATTTCTTATTCAGTAAGCATTTTAGAAGATTTAAACAAAATTTCAGCATAATTTTTTAATGAATTTGTACATGTTGCTCTAGTAATTATGACTCTTTCAAGACTTTTTGTACATTAATCCTTGTTACTGAATAATCTGTTGAAGTGTAGTTAGTTGATGCATGAAGTTTATTACAGAATTGAATTTGTTTAGAATATGTTACAGACTGATGTATTAAATGTTATAATTGGTGCTGCTGCAGGTATGACTCCACTTTTAGCTGCAAGTGTAACTGGTCATACGCACATTGTAGAGTACCTCATAAAGTTACCAAATCTTGTGTCAAGAAATGAACGTGTTGATGCTCTTGAACTTCTAGGAGCAACATACGTGGATAAGAAACGAGACATGATTGGTGCCTTAGGGCTTTGGAAAAGGGCTATGGATGATAGGTGAGAGATTACGATATATTCAAAACAAATTGTTACATTAGATATGGACACTATGTGATCAAAAGTATCCGGACAACTCTATATAATAGATAATTGCATGCTGGATGTCATGATAGGTGGGCCCACCAATATAAAAAAAGAGGGGAGGTAGTAGGAATTGTGGGTAATAGTCAGTAGAGAAGCAGTAATGGCAGAATGAGTTGATCAGGAGACTTGGATGTCACCTGAATAACAGATACGTATTAATGCTGCCCAAGACAACTATGATTGATGTGAATATGAAGTGAAAATGAGAAGCAACAACCATAACTAAACCAAGACCAGGCAAACCTCATTTAACGACACCTCATTTAATGACAGCTGTTGTCAAGAATTCCAGAGATTTTTTTATAAAAATCACAAGAAATCAGTGGAAGGAATAACTTGAGAGTTCCAAAGTATTACAAGCAGTGCACAATGAGTGCATCAGGAGTTAAAAAGAATAGAGACTAAGAATGAGGCTGCTCATAAGAAAAACATTTCTGTAGTCAATGCTAAGTGACACTTGAGGTGGTGAAAAGAGTAGTGCCAGTGGACAGTGAATGAATGGAAACAAGTGATTCAGTGTGATGAATGGCAATGTGATGGAAGGGGTTTGAGTTTGGTGAATGCTTGGAGAACATTGCCTACCATGATTTGTAGTGGCAGCAATGAAAAACGGACAAGTTGGTGTTATTGTATGGTAATGTTTTTTTGTGGTTAGGGTATGGTCCCCTTATTACTTGAAATGCAGAAGGATATGAACACATTTTAAACCATTGTGTACTGTGTATGTGAGAGGATCAGTTTAGAGACGATGATTGTATCGGCATGACACTGCACCCTGTTGTGTAGCTGCATCTGTGAGTCAATGGTTTGTTGGCAGTGGACCAGTCTGCTGAATGTCCTGACATGAACCCAGTGGAACACTTTAGGGATGAGTTAGATTGTCAGCTTTGCTTCAGACTCCAGTGTCCAGCATCGCTACCTTCTCTAATTTCAGCTATTGATGGAAGAATGGGCTCCAGGGACATTTAGATGCCTCATATTAATGTCCAATAATAGGGAACAGGTCCAGATAGGTGTCCGGATAATTTTGATCAGATTGTGTGTGTGTGTTTTTTGCTATCCTGTTGTTTGTTTAGATGTATTTTAAATGTATTGGGGCTCAACAATCAGATATTTGGTATTTTGTTCTTGATTATGTCAGAAAGTTTGTCAGACTCATTTGTTCTTGTTTGTGGCACTTCCACATTAGTTTTATCCCGATTACTGTTTCATTGTCCTCAAGTATTGTTTGCTCACAGCTAGTAGGTTAAGTAGACATGTTAGAAAAAAAAATGCATTACTTTTGCGGGATTCATACTGCTTTCAACGATGTTTCATTTCCATCATTGGAAAGTAGACATGTATTACAGCATCAGCACAAATTAAGTTATAACAGTTTAAAACTTTTCTTTATAGATGTTAATAAATATTAATAAAGCCAGTTTTTTGTTAGACAGTTTCATTAGATGGAAAGTAATGGTGACTGAGAAGGATATATGAATGAGGCACTCACATGGTTTGTAAAGTTTGTTTTACATTTTGGAAAATTTTGGATTTGGCGGAATCCATTAGAGAGCATACCAAATGATCAGGCTTGACCTTCGAGGCAGGAATGAAACTTAAAAATAGGCAGGAGAAAAGAATGGGTGGGAGTTGTCAGTGCTTTTCACAGCAAATGGGGGTTAATAGAATGTGGTGAGAAATTGGTTTGATCTGTTACTAGAGTTAAGGAAGGGACGAGTCTCGAAGCAGATATATTAGTAGGTAAAATGCAGCAGGCCATTATGAGTAGAAAAGTGTGTGTGATTTATAGCAAGAAAAAGATTTTGCCACTGGGTAGTACCTAAGTGACAAGTTACATTTCTGCAAAAAAACTTTAAATAAAGTTTATGCTATATTTGGTCAAGTTATACAAAAATACAAGGATACAAAAATCAAACATATGTAGTGGTTTTATTAAGGAGAGTGCAAGGTAGCACTGGTTGTGGGAGCAGAAAATAGTACTGATAGTGTAATGGGGTATAGTGCTCTGAGGAGAAAGAAGGAAAAGAGGCATAGCATAATACCGTGGTGTTACACTAGACCTGGCTGTAATCTTGCTGAAATTAGGACAATATCCTTTTTAGGTCAGACCCATAGGCAATATTAACATTCAATTAAGAGGCATTGATTACTGATGCAGGCAATAAGAAATTATTAACATAAAATTAATAAATGAAGATAATACATGGTAGGGAAAATAAACCCCTCGCCACCATTGTTGATGATACAAGAGTTGTGATGAACAACACACACACACACACACACACACACACACACACACACATGAATGCGCCTTACAATATTTTGGTCTTTTTCTTCCATACAAGGAATAGGTCAGTTGACCTCTTTTATCTTCAAGAGCTGTTCCATTATCTTTTGTCTACCTCTGCTGCTGCTGCTGCTGCTGCTGCTGCTGCTGCTACTACTACTACTACTACTACTACTACTACTACTACTACTACTACTACTACTACTACTACTACTACTACTACTACTACTACCTCTCTTCATTATCCGTGACTCATATCAACAAAGAAGCATAGGAATTGCCATCACTTCATAAAATTTTACCTTTGGCAGGTAACAAGTATGGCACAAGAACATGTATCAATAAATACTTCTTGTCTGCAGGGCACTCTTCCAGCTGATGGGAAATGGTATTCTCATCTGGGGTCAATTTGTACGACTTGAAATTGTACTCCTCATATCGATGATACAATCTCTCACAGTTCATAATTATTGGGATATTCTTGATGACCCAGTGCCTCCCATTTGCTTGTCTGCACTGTTCCATTAGAAACTACTTCCTTCAAAAAGGTAGAATACAATGCCATCACTCCTGAATTGTATCCAAATTATTGGATGAACAATCTATAAACATGAACTTGCTTCTCTGACTGTCACCTGATCTTAATCTGATCCACCACCCCTGGAATGCTTTTGAGTGTTATTTGAGACTGACACAAATCCAGCCCCCATCAAATCTTAATGTGCTGTGGGAGATTGTTAATAAACCCTGGAAGCATATGGCTTCCACAAGATCCTCGAATCTTGTTGGGTCTATGTTGAGATGAATCGCTGTGAAAAGTGTTACCTTTTTTCTTGGCTCCTTTAGACACTAATATAATGGTATTTACAAGGTATGACAAGCATGAGGCCATTGCCTGCATAGTGATCATGCTGTTTACAGTTTAGATAATTTCCCATAATTATTTACGGGAATTTTTGTCTCAAAATTCGCAAATGGGATTATAGAAACACGTTAGTCTCAAAATTTGCAAATGGGATAATAGAAACACATTAGTGTGGAGGTTGCATAGATGAAATGAAGGGGTATTCATTCTTGATGTGAAGTATGGATCTTCATTAATAATTTCAATGGGGTATTTTAGTTGAGAAAAAATAGGGAAATAGAACTTTTAACCACCTCAAATTTTTCATTTTTTTTTCTTCAACAATAACTAAGGTTAAATTTGACTGATGTGTAAATTAGAACTTTTGATTGTATGTCTCAGACGGTGTAAGTAGGCACAGCCAGTGGCTGAAAACTAGAGAACAAAGATCATCTCTGATTGTGCACAGGAAATTATTTCCATTTTTGGTTTTCTTTGCTTAGAGCTCAAAAATCTTTGCAAAGGTCTCATTGTTTTTTTTTTCTTTCTTTTTGACTGTAATAAAAAAAAACCTCTGCAAATGTCTCATTGATTGTTTTTACTTTTTGATTTGTTACTAATATCTTTGTTATATTTAAATATCTATTGTAACTGCAGGCAAGTATTATGTGGCCCGTAGGCCAACTTGAATCAAAATAAACACCTTTTAAAATATTTTATCTATAACTTTAATCATATGAATAAACAAGCCACATGCCAAAATTGATGCGATTATTGTTTGTGTTTACAAATCTGATTTCCTAGTTATGTCTCTAATCTGCACACTTGATTGAGGATACTACCAAAATATGTATTTATCTTTTATGTGATCATCACTGCCATCCTTCCTCCATCTGTAGTAACTGTGGTGTATATTTTACTTATCATGATCACTTATAAACGAAAGGCCATTTAGTAATTTTAAATAACATCTGTTATAGGATTTTACAATTTCATAACTTGTTTTTTTTTTTTTTTTTTTTTGGGGACAGGAAGCTATTAATGAATAGTTGAATTTGTACAGAAAACTTAACATTGAATTAGATTCACCTACAGTCATTCATTTTAAAAAATAATTCAATAATTGACTATTATTCATAGATTTCCACAAGGTGAGCCACCTCTCCCAAAGCCTGCACAAGTAATGACTGTGGCAGCTTACGATCATGCAAAAGAAGTCATAGACCAAGATGGTTTGGAAGAGCTTTTAGCAGACCCTGATGAAATGCGGATGCAAGCATTAGTAATTCGTGAACGTATTTTGGGTCCTGCTCATCCAGATACAAGTTACTATGTTCGCTACAGAGGAGCTGTCTATGCTGACGCTGGAAAATTTTCACGTTGCATTGCTCTGTGGAACTATGCCCTTGACATGCAACAGGTGAGAAAATTATCTGCTTTATACAATACCAGCCTTTTTATTTAATGGTTTGTGCATTTTAAAACTGTTTCTACCTGAATATGGGTCCAACTTCCGATCTGATGGTTAAAAAAAATAATTCAATAATATCAAGATGCCATCTAGAATACAAGTTGCAGATTTTGGATGGAAAATATGTTATTCTTTTCTAACATTTCATCAACCATTCTCTTATTGACTGAAGGATTTCCACTGTATGGAGTGAGCTGTAGCATGTGAAAGGGCACTGATGGAAATGATAAAGGTGGAGCAATCAAACGTACAATTTATAAGAACAAGATAAAAGTTTCTTGCCCTAGTTGTCGGTGTGTTCCCCCCCCCCCCCTCTTGGTTGAAAATGCATTTATTTTTCTACACAATTTCCATTTAGTTCAGAGCACTTTGTTGACATTTCTCCAATTTATAGATCTAATCTGTGAAGTGCAAGTCTTGAAGTTCTGAAAAATACCAATTTATTGCTGCTCTTGCCTTCTTGTTTCACTCAAAAGAGTTTTTCAACCATAAATTTCCTTAGATTTGAGAATATGTGACACTTGGATCATACCAAATGTGGTGAATTTCTTGGAGGTTCCATTAATTTGTACTGTGATGGCTGAGTTGGAGTTTTGTTAGGATGTGTGGGCATAGGTGGACTGACCTTTGGAAAATTTTCTTCAAGGTATCTTCTTATTCTTGGGATCTTCAGTCTCCTCTTCTAAATATAGTCACTCTTGCAACACTCATAATTATCAGCCATGAGGTAATAGGAACCTGCTAACTACAGATTGTTAGGTGATATGTAATAACAATCCGTTTAATAGTCTGAATGAAGTCTGCAGTAAACAGATGAGTGATGAACAAAAAGGAAGATTCCACACAGTTGCTGGTAAAATGACTTAAGCCACAATGTAGACATTGGACTAAACCAATCAGTTATTAGGCTGCATTTTGCATATTCAGCAGACATGTTAACTCTGCAAAACCCAATGTTTCCTGTTTTAAATAGTCGTGTAACTTATAACATTTTATGTAAAAATGGTAAATCCTATTCCCTTAAATTCTTTTGTGGTCCAGGTCTCTTCTCATGAATTTTTTTTTTTTTTTTTTTTTTTCCCAGATGACTTGTATTTACCAGTTACTGTCATACTCATTTCCGGGTAATCAATAGAAAGAGCCTCATTTGCTTTTCAGAAAACACTTGCAATAACCTTTGACGGATGAAATAGACTTTTCACTTTTTGATGCAAAGCCATTGGCTTCGAATTGCTGTTTTGCTGGCTGCTTAATTTCTGACATGCAATGGTGAATCATTTTTATCCATAGTTACAGATCAGGCACTAAATGGGTCGAATTATTTTTCAAATGGTGTAAACATTATTGAGAAATTTGTTTTCGCATTTGGTTCGTACTAATAGATAATATTTGTTCATCAGTTAATCTTTTTTTTTAATATATTTTGACTAATTTTTGTTTAAGCTTGGAAACACCTCTCAACCTATCATCACTGTTTTCCATATTCAACAAACACTAAAAAAACATAAATTGTGACCAAAAATAGCAAGAAAAACACTTTTCTCATGTACTAACCAAATTCATATGCACAGTATCAGTGTTTAAAATCATGCTGATATTTTATATGCTAGTCTGCACTAGAGGCATCAGCCGCAGGCCACTAATGACAGACTGGGTGTGGATCTGCATCCTGCACGTTTGACATGTTAATGGCTTCAAATTTTTTTTCTCTTTTGGCTTTACGCCTCATCGATTTTGAGGTCTTTAGAGGCAGAAAAGGACTGGGGGCTTGGAACAGGGAGGAATTTAGCAACAGCCTTTTGTAGAAACCATCCTAGCATTCACCTGGAACCATGGAAAATCTAAATCTGGATGAGTCATTGGGGATCCAAACCTGCATACTCCAGTATGCAAGGCCAGAACATTATCCATCACCCACCACGCTCACTTGAAAATTTTGATCTAGTCAGGAATTGTTACAGGAATTTCTCAATATCAAATCTGACATCTCACTACTGAGAAACCAAATGGCCATATCAAAAGTGTGTCAAGGTAATGGTGAGGAAATAATTTAGGGATTTTAGTTTACAGTAAACAAATGAGACAATATTGTCAGAATTTGGCCTAAATTAGTTGTAGCAACACATTCTATAGAATCAACCAAGTTTATTTGATGAAGTAGTATTCTTTGTAAATTTTTATATAAACGTATATTAGCAGTTTGTTAATCTCTGAATCAAATTTTAGTTAATGCTTGTCTGATTTTGTAATTGTCTTAGTATTTTTTGAAAAGATTTTGGTATTTTCACATTGCAGAGAATGTTAGACCCACTGAACCAGATGACGCAAAGTTCACTCTCTTCATTTGCGGAGCTGTTTGCCTTCATGGCGGGAGAACAGGGGCGACCAGCGGCCCGTGGAAGACGCGTGCCCGAGGCGACATTCGAAGATGTAATGGCAGTGCTGGGCAAGGCAGTTCGAGAAGTGGAATCTGGGTCTGCTCAGCTGGATAGGATGCCTGCAACAGCTGTGGGAGAACGTGAGATCTTACAGCTACGCCGTGCTCTAGTTGTAGCTCTCCAGCTAGCCTGCCTGCTTTCACGACTAACGCCTGGCCTAGACGAGGCAAAGCTATTCCACCTACACTGCACAGTTTACAGGTGGGTCCTTCTTGTACTTCATTTTGCTTGTTTATGTTTTGCAGTTTAATTGCTTTACCAGTGTTCACTGATGTATACATTATTGCTCTTAGGTAATGCAGATTTTTGAGAGAGAGAGAAAAAAAAGGTCTGCAGAAAATGGGGAGAAAATAAAGCAAGGAAATACATGATATTATTTTGTTCAATAGTGTATTAAAAGAAATATTTATAAACGGATTATTTTCATTTTCTTTAATTTGTATGTGATCATGCAAATACTCTGGTGTGACAACTTCCCTGCCTGCTTTTGCCTTTGAGGAATTTTATTTTTAAATTCTTTCAGTTTTTTGTAAAATCACTTTACTTAGTAATTTATTACAATATCTTAATCTCTTGCATACAGAAGAAAATTTTCGCACTTCTTTATGTATGAAATCAAGTTCCAGCTTGTGGTCAACGTCATATTTTCCTTTCCACACACTACTCTTAATTTTTCTACCAATATTTGTGTAAGCCTCATCACAAATTAAATGCCTTGTACACTCCCAGCACTCTCTTCACTTTCCTCCTGTCTTTCAATGAATCATAGTCCAGTTCCTTTATTACATCTGTTACTTATTGCATTCTGCAGTAATTACCAAATACAAATACAGCTGACCTCCTTTACACCCCCACCAACTCCTGTATTTGATATCCAAACTGTAGGTCCCACACTACACCACCATTTCAAAAGTTTTGTAATCCAGTTCTCTTATTTTTCTGGTACATACTTTAGTCATCCTATCCAATAAATAAAGAATTTTAAAACCTTTTCTTCCTACTGCCAATGTGTTCTGCCAAGTTGAGTTTATCATCAAATATTATGCTAAGATATTTACACTTCAGTTCTCAACAAGCAATTCTTTCCCCACCCTATAATCATAAATATCTTTTAGTTTATTATCTGTATAAGCTTACTCTTTTTTAAATTTATTTTGTCCCATTTTAATATATCCAGGTAGATTTGATGTCCATCTGTTCAGTATCTTTCCATTTTGATCCTATTATATAACAGTCATCTCCAAACAATGTAGCTTCTGACTGTGTAACATCAATACATTCATGGCCATAAATGAATAGCAATAATTCCAATACACCACCTGGTGGCATTCAAATTTTCATTTCCACTGCATATGAAATTGTATTTCTTACCCTAACTCTTTACTTTTAATAATTCATTCTAGACAGCAAGTCGGATTTTCATTCATTCCAATGATTTTTACCTTACTTAACATTTTAAGGCTCAATGAATCAAATGATTTATCATTATGGGCTCTATTGTCCATTTCATCTGAAATATATTGCACATATCCTACTAACTGAGAGTCACATGAATGTGCTTACCTAAAGCCATGTTGTCTATTTGTAAAAAAGTTTCTTTCCTCACTGACATATCTGATGGGATTGTATGTCGGTCTCTCCATTAATTTACCTAACACTGATGTCAAACTAATCAGCCTATAATTTTCAACCCTATTTGTCACCCCTAATTTATGGACCAGTACTACTACCAGACTTTTCCAATTCTATTGTAAACAGCAAGTCTCTAGACTTGATCTAAATATATCAAGGTAAGCTATAAAATTGTATTCTGCCATCTTTAAAACATCTGTAGAAATATCTAAAATAGACTATTTATCTATTTTTTAATGTTCTTAGTTCCTTTATAGTATTCTGAGAATTAATTTAATTTTTTTTGGTCTGGTCATTTATACTTATGTAGACAATCTCCTGCTCTGATTTGTACCCTCCCATTCCTGAATCAGCCTCTAATGGTCTCATCAAATCAGTTACTATATGTCTGCTTTTTTCACTTCCGTAATAACTTCTTCTCAATTTTTATTTATAACTCTATTCCCTCTCAGTTTTCTAACATAGCCATGTAAATTTCTACATGCATCTTACAGCAGTCCCTATGAACCCTTAATATTTCTCATAATTTTCTTTGTTAACTTTTCAAGTGTTCCTCACTGGCTTGTGATCTCTTAATAACAGGTAGGTTCCATACTTTTCTTTATTTTGGAGTAAAAATTTCTCCCATTTTTTTTTTATTATCTCCTTGAACTGTTTCCTCTGCTACTCCACTGTACTTAGCCTTCTTTCCATATTCTGAAACTTTGCCTGTAATATCTCCTCTGTTTTAAAATTTGAGCCTTTTTATAACTGTTCCTATTACCAGCTTCTATTTTCGCAACTCAGTTTATAAAACCCCAATTTTGACAACTCGTTTATTAAATCTTCTAACGTCCACCAGAACTACTTCATAATCACTAAGACCCCCCAAATGATCCTAAAGCTTTATTAGCTTTATTCTGCTCCATGCTACCACTTGTTTGAAGCCTCCTACCCTATACTAAGATTAATAGTTGGTTGGTCCATTTCATTCATCAGGTATTAAGCTGTTATCTTAAAAGTGATAGTGAAACAGGATACCTGGCTAGGTGAGAGGACTGATTGAAGTGTTGTAGATACTCTTAGTGTTACAGAACATCGCAAATGTTCGCTATTGCATTGTATGTCCCGTTTCAAGGGTAAATCTTGGTTGATCTAATCATCCATTCCTTATTTTAAACAATGACTGTTTGACCTATGTACTGCAAATAAAATACTGACAAACCCCTATTCAGCCAATAAAATTATCATTTTTAGATGCTTATTGTTCTTCAGTCATTCAACCAATAATGGAGCATTCACAAACTACGCGTCTCCATTTTGGACCCTTTTGAACCCCCCGTCCCCCTTCCCCCCCATGTAGCCTGTTGTGGCTTTTGCATTGATACCTTCCCTTCCCTTGTGTGGAACGTAGCTTTTTTCCTATTAATTCCAGAAGACATTTTGTGCTATTTTCTCTTACCAGATTATCATTGAAATTCTTTATTCACACATTTTCTTTTTCTCCAAAGGTATGGAAATAAATCAAAGATCTTAAACATTTCCTTTCATTCTCCTTGCAATAGTGTGCAATGAGGACATTTCTGAGCTGCTAGAAAGTACGACTGAAGACAAGTAATTGGAACACTTTGCTGGATTCTTTATTGTATTGTGAATGGGCGAGTTCATCTAATGGTAGTTCTTCAGCAGGGCTCTACAGGTTACACTGTGAATGAATCTAGTTACTGCATGCCTAATCTTTATCGGCAACTAATGCGCCACTGTGTGGTGGCTGGTTCAGATGTGCCGGCCCCGTGCAACCCGAACACTAAACTTCTAATCACAATCACTCCCAGCACTACCAGTATTTAGTGATAATTAAACAACGGAAATACATATCCACATGCTGTTGTGTATTCTGTACCCCATTTTAACTCTGACAAATTAAATAAATGAGAAGCTATGTAGCTCAGGAACCCCCTCCCCATGTAGCTCAGCATAACTTTCTGTCCAACTCTTCCTCCCATTTACCAAGCTATGTAGCTTATGGATGCTCCATAATACGTTACAGATGCCAGGCTAGTGTTTATACAGTTTTCAGGTCATGCTACTTAGTCATCTGATTATTTTTTTTTGTTCTGTTTACATTTTGATATATTTTGCTGCGGTTTAAATTTTATAAGTTTTTATTATTGCACTACAATAACCTCGTCATTGGTTTGTCCTAGAATTACAAAAGTGAGAATAATGTGGACAGGTAAAATGAATTCAAAATGTTACAGAAATTGAACCCATTGCCTTCAAAAGTATCTTTTTTCTTCAGTAATAGTTCAGCTTTAGTTATTAATATATAAATCAAATATGCAATTAATTAAATAAGAGAAATATGTACAGATGCAAAAATATTGGATACATTAAAAATTTATATACATTCATTTTCAGATTGTTTTTGAGTAATATATAAAATATCAATTTTCTATAACAACTGGCAGATACATTCTGTAACAGCTTTTTCATTAAGAATACTAGTAATTTAAATTACTCAGTGCTAGTTTCTCTTGCAAGTGATTCCTCAAATTTGAGTTATTGTAAAATTAAAGTAAGACTGATTAAGATAACAATTAATCTAGAAACAAAGTGTTACTTATGTGGTGGCACAAAATCAGATAGTGATGGAACTGGTAGATATCGAACAAATAAAAATGAACTTCTGAATATAAGTTTCTAGTTAATATTCATCCTAAGTAACAGTACGATAGCAACAAATTTGCAAAACTCCTGTTCAGACTGATGACCTTTAATCATCGATATTTTCAATAGTAGTACTTCATAGTGAATAATTACAACTAAGTTTGGGGATAAGCATTTCGTAATGTTTATCGCTTACCAATGTAGAAGATTGCTGCAGAGTGGACACATGGAAAAACACACAGGCACATAGAGCAATGAAATTTGGGGACTCATAACCCATCAACAGAATGAGGAAGCTGCCAGCTTCAATAAGGCAGCTACCCAATTATGTTGTTCAAATCGTGTGTATGAAAATTTCATCGCTCTGCATGTTTACGTGTTTTTCGGTGTGTCCACGCCACAGCTTTGGTATGCTGTGGTTATTCTTTTATCCAATATATAAAAAACCTGGGAAGGTACTTAGGAGTATGAATATGAAAAAATACTCATACAGCTACTATTTTTCTTTGAAACATTCTCAGCTTGTATAGAATGAGTTACTGCCATCATTCGGCTAGAGATTGGTTCCATGCTTTATTTTATCCAAAAATATTAAACTTTTTCCTTTAATGGAATACACTAATTTATTGAGGCTGCGAGTTGATAAAAACGTGAACTTCCGTATTGGTGCCAACTTTATTGGGATGCATATTTGATCCCTACGAGGCAGTTTTACATACAGCTCGTAGAGGAATCTTAAATAAATAACAATGTTTATATGTGCTGTTTATGTAGAAATATGATGCCATAAATTAATCTTATATATGATTAAATATCCTTCATGTGTCGTAGGCTAGTGAAAGCACCAGTTACGCAACGGCTGGGTGGAGCTACAGCTCTCCATGTAGCTTGTGCTCAGAGAGGTGGGGGAGGGCCAGAGGGTGGACGATACCCCGCTTCCCGTCTTCCGTCTGCTGGGTTGGTTTCACTGCTGCTCAAGGCTGGAGCCGACGCAGATGCCCTGGATGACGACGGCTGCACACCGCTCCACCTTGCGGCGGGGGCAGCAACTGAACCGGGTGCGGCAGCAATGGTAAAAGCTCTACTGGACGGTGGGGCACACTTGGATGCGAGGGATGGGAGGGGACGCACATTCTCTCAGCTGCTCCCAGCCTGTGTAAGCCTGCACGAACTGATAAACTCTGCAAAGTACACAACTCTTGCTTGCCTCGCAGCTGCCGCTATCCGCAGGTGGGGCATCCCATACCACGGCCACATACCTGTTGCGCTAGAGCCGTTTGTAGCTCGTCACTAGGCTATGGAAGTATAGCAATTCTCCATTTTCACATGGGCCATTTTGCAGGAGTGTATTCACATGCTAGATGGTGAACTAGGTCGGTCGCACCCGATTTATTTTCTGCAATAATAAATAGGCTGTTACTTGAAACAGTGTAGTGCCTTTGATGCACTTGTGAGCCACTCGTGGTGCCATTAGTTTCTTGTCTGTAACTGTGCTTGTGATATTTGTCTCATTAGATTAATAAACTGTTATTAATGATTATATTTGTCTTTAATTTCCTTATGTAAAAATGCATTTTCAGTCATCTCTTAGGATTAAGTTGTGTGCTGCTACTGAGTTTCCTTCTCTTGGTTCAAGGAGGGGACATGCTACACAACTGTCTTATTAGTTATAACCTGTGATTACTTTTTCCCTACTGCAGCAAGCTGTTAATAGTAACTAAAAAGCTCTCCTGGTTTTATTTTATGTTGTTTTTAATGCTAATTAAATTATGAATAGCCATTTCTCTTAGCTTTTTATATCCCAGCGAAGTGCTAAGAGTTGAAGTTCACTTTAACTGCCTTGTATCAGTTGTTCAATGATATATGTAAAGGGCCAGTTTAATTTGGTCTTGATTACAAATGAATGGCATATATTTATTTTCAGATTAGTATAATTGCTGCCTGAACTGAGTGTTTGTTGTAAATGAGACAGTGATAGAGACCATATACAGATTTTATTATTAGAATGATAACAATGAAGAAATATTCTCATACAATTTTAGTTACAAAGCTGTATGTTTTTGTCATCAAATTTTCATCTCACTTCAAAAAAATAAGAGTTAGCAACTTGACAAAATTTTTATTTGGGAATGGGAACTGCTAATTTTTCTGTTAGCACTTAAAAGGAATTTCTTGTTAAAGATGTGGCTTGGTTGCATTTTGTGATGGAATAGGTATTTGGAGTACTTGAAAAAACTTTACTACTTTTCACTGAAAAGTGCCATTGCAATTACCAGTAGCACTTCTGAATTTTATTGCTTATTTTGTCACTGAAAACATATCTTATTTCATTCAATACAAATTAAAATGTATAGTATTCCTAAACTTGTACTGGTCAGGAGATACGACTTGGGCTATGAAAGAAATACTCAAAATAGTTTGAATCAGTAATGTCAAGCATCCTTTGTTTACACAGTATCTTGCAATGATATTACTTTACTTTTTTAAGAAGATTCTTTATCTTTTTCTATCTTGTAACTTTCCATGTTCGACAAATGATGTAAAATATTTTCAGCTTGTTCATTTCTGCCTGTCCCTTTTTGATGGATTAACTTGCCTTCCATCCTGTTCTATAATTTATTTCCTTGCTGGCTCATAGCTATGCATTCGGTATATTACTTGAATAAACCAGAAGCATTGAATAATAATTATGAATCAGATTACCTGACCAGATCAAGATATTGTTATATTCAGTGGTCTACACTCTAAATTGTGAACCTAAAGGATGCTTCACATTACACATTTTATGGTTTCAATTTATTCTTGAGGAGAAATGTAACATTTCAGAACTACCAGGCATCCTGTTTTCTGCCATTCTATATTTATTACATTACAGCTTAGATTACATTGTAACAGATTAGTTTCCCTAGTAATAATATCAGTTTAGTCTTTTTTTTTGTTCAGCGATGCTGAGGATTGTTGCAAAAATGCTTTAACTTGTACAAATGTGTATGTTCACTATATTTGTTTTATGCCATTTTTGTAAGGAAGAAATGTTCTTAAAATTAAAGATACCTTTAATTAAGGCTGATAAAGAAATGTCATGTAAGACTTTTTACTATACATTTATTTTTTTAGAAAATCTGGATGTGTTAAATGTAAATGGACAAAAAAGAGAATTTTTAATTTTATTTCATTTCTCTTCCAGTTCATTTGAAATGGATGTTTTTATTTTAATTTTCAGTTGTATCTTATACCTTCTCCAAAGATAGGTCTGAGCCAAACATCTCTGGGGATTGACTGCTTGTGAGCAGTGTTTTGCTTCATGATAGTTTAGTCAATTCTTCAGATACATATTTTATTTTTAAACAGATTAAATTTGCATAATTAATTACATAATGTTTTACACTGTAACACAGAAGTGTGTTGTAAATCTACAATTCTGTTTTAAATCTTTCACAATTACAAAATCTCTGCTTTCTCCTAGACATTTTGTTCTTTTCATTCTGTCACTGTTTCTTAAAAAGACAAATTCAAAGGCTATAGTACAGCATACTTACCATCAAGAAGTAGAGTAATTATTGGTGTAAACAATTAATTGGGCATGTATTTTCCTAGAAGTAAAGCTATGAGGGTAGTCATTTTCTACTGCTGAGCAATTTGCAGCCAGATGACTGTTGGAGTTAGTAGACTGAAGGTTTCACATTTTGTACAGTATTAAAAATTTGTGCCTAATTAAGAAATAAGTATCTTTGAGGGAACATTGGAGGAAGGAGGAGAGGAGTTTTGTCAGGAATGTTTCAGATAGTTTGTAGAGCTGGTACTCACAAAAGGAGTATGTGTGACCACTAAATAATTTTTTAAATTGTCATTTAGTCATTGCACTGAAAATCAAGGAAAGCTAATTAAGTCAGTACATAACTAATGCAATTATTTTGAAGTTTGATAATTCACCGATTGTTTTTATTGACCTATTTTGAAGTAGCTATAAGTGGAACATGAGCATGTACAACATTTCTACTGTAAAACACAATTAAAATGCATTGTATTCATGTGTGGTGTATGCATTCAAACAGTTTAATTGTGATAAAACTACTTTTTTAATAAAGCAAAACTATCTGATCATTCATTACCTAACTAATCTGTGACTTAGATTATTAATGATCACAGTAATTGAAGTCAGTGATAGATATTTATGCTTTCTAAAAATAATTAATTAAGAAAACTATTTCAGTATGACCCAAATATGATGATGAATTTAGATTGGTACTGAAGATGTATGATTTGTTATGTTATAAATGTAATATTTTTAAATGAAGTTTAAATAAATGAGTTAAAGAGATTCTGTTTTGATAACACTATCATCCCATAAAATTATTTCACTGTGAAAAAAGTAAAATTTTGATAGCTCTTTCCTCAAAAGGAGAGGTTGCAGTAAAACCTGCATCAATAAGCAATGGGGGGGAAGGGTCAACTCATTCTTATCCAGCTTTTGAAAATATTCTTTCACAAGGCACGCTTGTAGCCAGCGGGACGTTAGATTCGAAAGAACTAGCTCCCCAGTGTCACTGCTCCATGCTGTGCTGAGCGCTGGAATCGGAGAAGGTTGCGAATGAACTAGCTCTTTCGGTGCCGAGCGATGGAATTGGAGAACATCGCGAACAACCTAGCTCTTTCTGTGCAGAGTGCTCAGATCAGAGAAAGTTGCGAATGAACTAGCTCTTCTCGGTCTTCGGCATTTCTTATTCTTTAGAGTGGAGTGGATAAACAATGAACAGCGTGGAACAGAGAACAAACATGAGTCTTGCCGCAGACAAGGGTAGCTTATTGTTGGTGCACACTTGAAGTTCAATCGAGACAGACACACCACCTTCGTTACGGCATCCAAGAAGAACTGCGATTCACTTTTTGTGAGCGATAGCTCACTCGCTCTTGCAAAACAACTGGTTCACTCGCGAACAACCCATCTCTAATAAAGACAGCGAGGAGCACCCGTTGACCCTATATATAGACTCGTTGTCTTCTCGAAAAATCACTTCGTGTTCAAAGGTCAACTGACGTAAAAACTGTCGTCATGTTCCGACCTTACAATATAGTTCCTCATTTTTCGCTCTCACTACTCCTATAGTCTTGAAATTTTACCAGTAGTTAGAATTTTAGGTACGACCTGTTTATTCTTCTATGGAAGAGTATGAATTATGACACAATATATACTTTTCGACCCCGCTAATAACTTTTTGACGACTTTGAGACCTATTTTAGATGATTATACGTGTTCTGTAGTGCCTACTGATCGTTTTTGGAGTCATTACCTGTTTTCTCCGATTTACTATTAATTTTTGAAATGGACACTGTTCTAACAGATGCAACAAGGAAACTTGACTTAGTCACATGTTT
Source organism: Vandiemenella viatica (assembly GCA_031002005.1). Taxonomy (NCBI): domain Eukaryota; kingdom Metazoa; phylum Arthropoda; class Insecta; order Orthoptera; family Morabidae; genus Vandiemenella; species Vandiemenella viatica. The sequence goes on along the minus strand of JARYHS010012519.1, from coordinate 169,857,071 downwards.
AAAAAATCTCTACTTTGTTTCATCCTAATCCCTATACTGCATATATCTCAGCGAGACTTACTGAAACTTGTTTCAAATAAACTATACTATATTTTGAATATAATTTACCCCCGTGAAATTACGTGTATTTCTCGAATAATTAATTTTTGTGTGCCATGTGTCTGACGTTACCATATAATATTTGAAAAATGACCTTTAAACTATACTGAGCTTTCCCAGTGTGGTGTAAACAAAAATTAAGTTACTTTCTGGCTATAAGTTGACCACCTATATCTTACCAAAATATGACTTCTTGAATTTTAAAGTGTGTTAAATTTTACATTCCGGCTTTTAGCTTTTAAAGTACTCTGACTTTTTAGTATGCTTTCCTTGCTACAAAATTTATTAACTTTTGACTTTATTATTCTGAATATTTCAAAAAGTGATGAAAATATTAACCTTAATGTAATTATATCGAAATCAAATATTGCCTATGCAGATGTTGTGTTGTTTCCTTCTACAACTGTTTAGATAGGTTAGAATTTGAATTTACTGTTTAAACTTGATTTATTTATTTATTTATTTAAAGGTTTATTTAACCTGGCAAGATTAGGGCTGTCGAGCCTTCTCTTACATCATACCAGGTGTTTACAATAAATAATATACACCTTACACAAACTAACAGTATATAACACTTAAATAACATTTGGCCTAAATCAAGTTCAAGAGTAATACTGACAAAAAAAACTTAATAATATTTATGAGTAAAATACTAACTTAAAACTTAATAGTTTTCGTGTTTAACTAGTTAATAATTTAATGGTATAAACTAATGCAAGTGGAAGTTAAAGAAGTAAACGGTACAAACTTAATACTAGTAGGATTGCCTAACATAACTGTATAATTTGATTTATTTCCCGAATTACTTCCAAAAATGACTCTAGAGTTGCTGTATTGTGTGGTTCCCCTGAGCCCGTTATACTGTAAACAAATTTCGCTATACAAATTTACGAAATTATAAGGTAGCTTATAGGGGTGTGACGTTTCCTTCCTGTGTGACATGGTTGGGATAATTTTTAGTTGGATGTTTGTTTAGGCCTAGATGTTAATACATTTTTTGTTTGTTCGTTTTACTGGTACAGAGAACTGTCCCAGCATAATTTAATAAAGTTATTGATGAGATTTGCTCAAGTACTTATATTATGGGAAGATTTGTAATTGTCAAAATATACAAATAATATGACATAAATGTCTATTTTCTAAACAGTTGCAAACTTCCATTGTGTGACCTTTTTAGAGCACCTGCATGTTGGATATTGATGTTTACTGTTTCTAGCATATTGCAGCCATACTGCAAAAGAGAAGGGGGGCGGATCAAGATTAGATACATTTTAATAGAGAACACACAATAATAAACAGGAATGTATGCTGAACATTGAAGTTAACCAAACATTTGAGGTTCCTGGAGTATAAAGGTTTTAGATGAATTTTAGTAGTTTGTGCTGAACAAAATTATGACTATATGGACATCAGTACCTACTCCAAAATTCTTTACAAGAACTGCTGTGTGAAACATTTCAGGAATTACTAAATTTTTGGTGCTTTTTTTTGTGTTTAGCCTACGGAATGTGATATTGACATCTCTGAAGCATTTTATTAAGTAAACTATCACAAATTAAATAACATCCAGTGTTTTTTTAATGTAAACTTCAAAAAGCTTTTGAAAATGTTTATCATCTTCAAGTCTTTGTTCTTGATGTGTCTACTACAGTCCTTATAAATTTATTTTGAAGTGGACCAAATTACTTCAGGGCACTTGATTAGTGATTTCATAATAGAACTTTTGTGCAATAAGACTTAGTAATTTAGTAATTTCTATTGCTTAGTATGTTTTAATGAAATATATAAAAAAACTCTGATAAATAATGACTAAAAATCTAGAAATTTGTATTTTGTCAATTAACAGTATGTTTTCATCTGAAAAATAATTATTGTGCATTTTGCTTTCTCTAATGCTGCAAATTTACTGTGAAGTTTTCTGTTAGAGCAAAAACAACTCGGTATAACTCTTTCAAACTAACTCCTAAAGGCACTTTTGAAACTTTAGAAACCAAGTTTAGGTTATCCTGTGAACTATTATTTATTTGTAACTGTCTACAATATATATATATATTGAGAAAACTTAAGTGAGAAATGATGAAACTATCCATAAGGTAAGTGTGCCTATTGTCAACAGTGCACTGTGGTTGACACATATCCACATTGATTTAATAATGTGTTATCAGGGAAATGCAACAAGATATGCATTATATGGTGCATTCACAAAAATTGGGGTGGATTTCTGAATGGAGCAGGCCATTGAGCACTTTTCTTCTTAAGGGAATTCCGGGAAGAATTTCCATTCAGGCCAAAATTAAATGTGACGCAAAGTCACAAACTGTGGTGGATAGCAACCTTTTGTTACCTGCCATGTTTGGATGGTAGTACAGGCGACCTGACTGACATGGCGGGTGAGTGGTAACACTCTGGAATCCCCTCCGTGAGGGAGCAGGTTCAAATCCTGGTCCAGCTATCCAAAATTGGGTTTTCCATATTTTCCCAAATCACTCCAGGTTAATGCCAGGATGGTACCTTAAAAAAAAAAAAGGCAATGGCCAAATTTCTCCCCATTCCTTGCCCTCCAGTCCTTTCCTGCTTCTAATGACCTCGAATTTGACGAGGGGTAAAGGCACAAGTAAATGACCTGGCACAGCAACCTCCTTCCCCTTTTCCTCTGTTGGTCAGTCATATCTCAACTGTGCAAAGGAATAGTTATGCAGATTTACACAAATTATGAGAGCACTTAAGCCAGTGAGACCAATTGCAAATTCACAACACTGCCCAGACACGCTAAATTAGATATGCGAGATTGAGAGAGAAGGAATGAACACAAAAAGTGTAAGATATTCTGAATACAGCCAGCCATCATGATCAAAGCAATGATGTGTGAATCTGAGTGTGTTTGGAGGAGTGGATATTTTAGCCAATAGTGTGATGATTCATAAATTAGTAAAAACTTTTTGTATAATGTTGCTCCATGTCCACCTATGTGGGAGAAGAGCAAAGAAGAATGGTTGGGGAGGATGGCCGCCATCAAAACAGGTTTAAAAGTGGGAAACGTGGCACGTAGGTGGTTTCTGGGTACTTGGTATGTGATCTTTGGTTTTTCAGCTGCATGATCTATAGTTCTCGGCTCCACGAGGGACAAGATCGACCAAAGCTGGCATCATATCATGAGACCGGACATGAGTGTAAAGGTATTTGTTGTAAGTCACAGGGTGATATAAATTTTCAGTGTGACAGCAGACCATGGTGTCAGATGTTGCTGGCTAAGTCAAAGTTGATAATATGGTAAAATCTTTGCATAATTTCCTAAAATGGTATTTGCACTTTGAGGTTCGTTGTTGTCCAAACCAATGCACAAGAAGAGAAGTCAGCATGATAAGAATGCTCCGAAATTTAAACTGAGAAATTGTCCTGGTATTTGTAGCAAAGTTGATTCAGTGAGTGATACAGAAAACATTAACTTCCACTGGGTCATTCCGCTAAATGTTCTGCTCAAGATTGTAAATGTTTGATTAAAATTATTGTGAATTTATTAACAATAATAACAAACAAATGATGTATTTTGACTTGTACTACTGAAGTGCTTATTTTTAATGGCCATAACTGGAGGCATGTCTGTTAGAAAAATCGTAATGTTGGGAAGTATTTTATTAATCTAAGTTTTCTTTTCTTTCTATTGATTGTGAATATGCAAATGTAATCATGTTGAAATAATTAAGTGTATGTATTTGTAGTTTAAATGTGGAGAATATTTCTATTACAGACTAGTTGACCCGACAGACATTGTCCTGTCCAAATTTCAATAAATTTGTTTGTGATCATTTTGTGAAGACAAAGTAAAAATGATAAAAACTCATAATTCTGAGTGATCATTGCAATTATTAATGATCATGTCCATGGTTATTCAATTTGGAGTTCATTCAGAAGTATGCCAATGGGAAATTTTACATGCAAGGTGACTTCTATTGGCAGTACATCACTGAAATGCTGGAAACATGTAATGTGCCTGGAATTTGATCGACTTTTAGCCATGTGGTTTTATTCTAAAATTTAAATTGAACTTAAATTAAGTCAGAATTTCGTGTTAATCAAATGATTTATTTTCTTCCATTAAATTTGAAATCTCAATATCAAGGTGTTTTATTTACATTTTGACCTTCGCACCACCAAACCAGTTTTGATGGTTTAATAGATCTTGCACATCCTTCAGTCTAATACCTCCAAAGACTTTTTATGTGCAACTGTCCATTCATCCCAAAAGATCAATTTGCAGTGCTGCAGAACTTTGGCCATCACACAATTCTTTGAAAGCTTGCATTTTGGAGTTTCGTTGATTTGCGTATTTAATGGCAGCTTGAATGCAGAATGAGCTGTCTGACTGCCTTCTAACAATGTAGCTGTAATTTATGATGAAGCAAGTGCAACTTCATTCTCCGAGCTAATTGTTGCCAAAATCAATGAGATCAAAAAAGTTTTTCCAACTCTACCAGGAGCTTCTAAGGAGAATATCCCTCTAGTTCCATTGTTCATAACTTTCAGGAGTTTATTTTTGTTGCTAATTGAACAATGGACCATTCGTTTGGACTGATTCTCTCAATGCATCACAATGATATTGTTTTTAGCATTTCAACTATAGATTAAATGTCGTGCATCGGACTGGGGCAATGTCATTGAGGTATACCTTGTTCGATATCATCAAGCACAAGCCCTCAATTAGTATCAATGGAATAGAAATAAAATAACTACATTTGTTGAAGTAATTGAGAAACAACAAAAAATAAAAACAAAGGTAATTTTAGGATGAGTTTTCCAGAATTTTCTCCAGATCTTATAGTTTTTTTAAAAAATAATTATTTCCATTCCAGGAGCGTAAGGAGCAAAATAAACAAAGAATTATGCATATCCATCGTTCAAATCACGAGTTATGGTCTCGAGTTCAAAATCCAATAGAAAAAAAGCAATTTATTTTTCGCGAATTTTCCCGGCAACTGTTCCAATTTTTCTTTTCCTAAAAACCTCATTTGTACTGGTACGAACATATATTTGTAAAGCCAAATTGGTCCATAGAAATAAGGGGGCGTCCATTTATTATGTGAGGTATTTTTCGGGGATTTCGGCACCCCCTCTGGTGAGATTTTGTGAGATCTGGTTGGACCTCCCCCCTAAGATAACGTGAGAATTTAGACGGGACCCCAACCCCCTCCCACTGCTGGATCAACCTTGTACTTTTTTAAGACATCTACCCCCCTCCCCCTTCATGTAATTTCGTCGGACCTCCCCCCAATTCACCACACGTAATTAATGGAAGCCACCTATGCACTTTCAGTTTTCCAGAATTTTTCGGGCAACTTTTCCAGTTTTTCTTTCTCTAAAAACCTTATTATGACTACAGGGAACATTTAAAAAAATAGTCAAATCGAATCATAGAAAAAAGTACTTTTAGTTTTTTCCCGAATTTTAAAATTATCCTGACAATTTTTCCAATTTTTCTTTCTCTAAAAATCTTATTAAAACTGTTAAAAAACATTTTAAAAATTAGCCAAATTGGTCCATAGAAAAGTACTTATATTTTTCCCTGTGTTTTCCAATTTTTCTTTCTTTAAAAACCATATTCGGACTAATACGACCATTAAAAAAAATAGCTTAACCTAATCGGTCGAGTCATTCTCAAGTGATGTGGTTATTTATATAGATAACCACTGTGTAAAATTTTAACATTGATAACATAAGACGAAATTACAGTTTTTAAAATTTTAAGAAAATTGAACCACTATGCAAATTATTGTGTATGTAAATAGCTACCGTTCCATGTAGTCGACAAATGTAGCAATTGAGCCATAACTTACATGTTATTATTAGTGTGTTATTCAGATAGGTATAGTAACTGGTTTAGTGAGAGCATTAGGGACAATGAATCAGAAACGGGAAGGTCTAATTCGGAGAATGAGCTTATCAATGCGATTAGAAATGAAGATACTAAAAAATTTGAAATTCATCCCGAAGAAATCATGAAGGAAATAAGCAAGCTGAAAACACCTAAGGGGGCTGGTGCAGATAATATTACTACAGATATCATAAAGATAGCCGGCTGTGACATTGTACCTTATCTTGAAATATTATTCAAATTGAGTCTGGATACTTGCTGCTTACCACAAGACTGGAAAAGTGCGATAGTAGTACCGGTACATAAAGGAGTAAGACTGCCGCCCAGATTAGACGCTGGCTCTGTGATGCACGCTGGCTGCCGGATGGTTAGCCAGATAATATATTTTAATGTGTGACTCTAGTACAAAAGTGTACTATTTTATTGAGAAGTGTTTTTAGATTTATGTAATATATTTTAACTAGTTTCTGAAGAAGACTCCCTTAAGGCGGGTCGAAACCGGTCAATAAATTCATTGAATATTTGCAACAGGTTTGGCTGTGTTTTCACTATACATTTGATAACAAGCTTAACTGGGCTGGACACATTGGACAGGTGGTAGGAAAAGGTTTCAAAATTCTGCACTTTTTGGAGAGAGTGATGAGGGGATGCACGAGAGAAGTAAAGGAATTGGGTTACAAAACTTTGGTCAGACCATTGCTCGAATATGGTAGTGTAGTATGAGACCCACATTTTGAGTATCAAATACAGGAGTTGGAGAAGTTGCAAAGAAGGGCTGCTAGATTTGTTTCTGGAAATTATCGCAGAATGCAATCAGTGACAGATATGATAAAGGAGCTGGAATGGGATTCATTGCAAGACAGGAGGAGGATGAGGAGGGTAATGGGAGTGTACAGGGCGTATACTGGTGATGAGGCATGGAAAGATATTGCAGTAGGTATGAAAAGTAGTTAATGGAAGGGAAAAGATGATCATGACCACAAGCTGGCATTCGATTTCAGGCACAAGGGTGTGGGAAGATTTTCTTTTTTAGGTAAGGGTGTCAGGGATTGGAATGAGTTACCAAGGGGAATGATGAATAACCTACCGAAAACGTTAAAAGAATTTAAAGTTAAAATTTGTAGAAGTCAAATGAAGGTGAGTGAAGGATAGCGGGAAGTTGGGTGTGTAGGGAAATTGCCACCGGAGTGTGTGCTCCATTGCAATTAATTAAATTAAATTATCAACTGTAACCATTTATTTTCAATTTGATATAAATTGACCATGGCGTTTAACCTCAATAATAATTTAAAACAAATATAAACGTCTTCATCGCACAATCATAATTAGCATGAATATTAGAGCTTAATTTATTTCATAAGTGAAGAAAACTACAGAAAATTATCATTTCAGTTACCACTACAGATTATTTACAATATCTAAATAATTTACAACGGATTTAAAAGAAATGTAAGAGGCATTTCATGTCTCTTCAAAGTGATGAATGTTTATAATCAGCACTCTAACATAATCTCAATAAAAGTCGAAAAAGCATGGATACTCGTCAAGCCATTCTCTTTGCTAGGGTGTTATTAGGGTTGTAGAGCTTAGGCGAATTATTCAGATTAAGTCTTTACCGTATCAATCAGCAACGTGGTACACGCACCAACACCTCTATCTTCCCTCAAAATATGCTAAGTATGCTACGGCAGTACGAACAAAATTCATTGCTCGCTACCTGTAGGCTGCTAGCTAATTTAGTGATCTATAGTCCATGGAAGTCACCAGAATAGTCCCAAACTCGACACAGTTCCGCTCCCTCCAAGGCATCATGCTCGGTTCCATCGTCCGCAGGTCTCGTCTCCGCTGGCGACAGCAGGCGCCGAAGCAGGTTTTCCAGTCTCGGGGTAACTTAATACCAAACAAAATCATTATTCAGAATTAAGTTTTTCCCGGCGTATAGATGAAATGAACAATTCTCGGGTTTTCTGCCGGTTAGTTTCTTTATTTAACTCTATATACAAAACCCGAGAATTATTCATTTCAAAATCATCATTGGCTGGTCACAATAGATGTCATCTCTCAGTCACATTTTGATTGGCTGGGAACTTTCCTCCCAGGCCGGAATTAACGACCATCGGACTTCCTCAATCTAAGAGAGAGTCTTTCCTTGATTCAGTTGGGTTTACGTGCGTGAACACTAATTTTCCACATCTCTATTCGTTTCTGACACTTGAGTCTTGTGCATATGGCCCCGTACGTCTGGGAGTTTGGAAATGCCACAAAATCCGAATTAGCCACGGTTGATTTTGCAGACAAACGAGTGCCACTTTAAGAAACATCTTCGCCGCCTAACTAACAACAGTAAGAGATATTGTTCGAGGTTATCTAATGACTAATTGCCAGAACACTGAAAGAAAAGTATGTATTTCGTTTAAATCGACATAGCTAGTAGTTGTTTATATTTATTTAATATTCGTTCGATGTAGAAGTATTCGTTAAATTCTTTGCCCATTCTGGTCTTTGTTTGGGGTTCCGTAAAAGACACAGTGTTCGTGCCACCAGTACCAGTTGATCTGCCAGACCTGCGGGTTCGCATCACCAATGCATTTGCTCTCATTGACAGAGACATGCTGCATCGGGTATGGGAAGAACTCGATTATAGATTTGATGTGTGCAGTGGCGGATCCAGGATTTTTTTTTTTTTTTGGGGGGGGGGTCTTGACTAGGGGGAGGAGGGGTTCGCCGACAGAAATCTCATTACAGATTGCCGACCTTATTAAAACTCTAGAGCAAAAAAAAAAAAAAAGAAAGGTTCTCAAAATCCATGTCGTCAGGGGTGACCTTGGTGCTTTTTGGAGGGAGGGGGCTTCAGCCCCCTAGCCCCCCCCCCCCTGGATCCGCCACTGGATGTGTGCAAAGTCACTAAAGGTGCACATATTGAGCATCTGTAGACACTCAAAAAAACTTTCACAGTTTGTTTATGTATCTGTGTAATCTTGTAAGTGTATGTCAAATAATAAATCTGTAGTAATTTTCTTCTGAAACCACTGCAATCATTTTGACTAGCTCTGTATTGGCGGTTCTTTTGTTTTTGTTTCGGTCTTTACGGCTTGTTGACGTTGAGGTTATTAAAGCCGGGAGAGTATGGGGCAAGGAATGCAGATGAATTCAGTCATGGTTTTTCTAAGGAACCATCCCAGCATTCTCTTGGAGTGATTCTGAAAACCATGGAAAACCGAAATCTTGATGGCTTGACGTGTAATTGAACCTTCGTCCTCCCAAATTCCGCGTTCGAGTGTTCCACTCACCCATCTGACTCGGTTTGGTGATTCTGGAGGTGGATTCTCTTGTAGTGTGATGTCCTTCATAGTTTATAGAAGATCTTTATTGTTTTCCTTGCTGGTAATAGATTTCCCTGTTGAAGGTCGGGCCCAAAGAAGTTTGAATATTATACACGTCGGGCCACACTAGACCGCAACGCAACCGGGGCGCACCGCACGGTCACTCGGCCGTGTGACGGCTCGCCCCCCTCGCGTCCACACTGGTCCGTAGCACGGCCGTGTGACGGACAGGTTCCTACTCGGTCTCCTTTAACGTATACACTTGACTGTTTCACGGAATTAATGTTAAAAAATTACCTTAAAAGTGATTTCGGTATCGTAGCTGCGGCTACCACCCGTACTTTATTATAGAGTACTGTACTTTATAATCTACGAAGGTAATAAAGTACGTTAAAATACTTTTTTTGTGTGACTCCTGTTATCTCCTAATTGTTTGATCTCTTATGCACAAAAATAGTATTCCAAAACTGTTTTAACAAAATGGTCGTCACACTGTATTGAAAGATTTTCGTGTAATTCTATATAATCACGATTAAATGTCAAGCGTCACTCACTTCACATTTAACGTGTTTGTTTTGGTTGAGGTTCCTTTTCGAGTCACTCAATATTTTTTTAACAAAAAAACAATAAGATTATTATACATTTTTATTTTAATACAGACCGCAAAGATTCCGTAAAGTAATAATAATTTCATGTGATCTAAAAACTCCAGTCGCGGAGTTACTTATCGGCTGCGCAGTACATCTCTATCGTTGTCACCTAATTTGAAAAGGAAAAGTACAGATTAACGTGAAATTCGTAACACGGAGCGTCCTAGCATTTTATTAACAAATCAAAACTTTTCCAGAGGTGAATGTCAATTTTACGATCCATAAAAATTACAGCTGAGACAGGGATTTGAACCAGGTACTTTCATTTCCCCAATTGTACGCCGTAACCTTCTGAGACAAGAGACAAATCTGGTTATAATCAAAAATTATTATTCAAACATAATAAAATAAACGTAGGCCTACTTATAATTTATTTTTGCCATGCCAAAACACAAATGTACTTTATTATATGATTAATACATATTTTCCATTACTTCTAGATTCATATTCTTGCGGCGAGTGATTTGGGTACGGAAGGTCCCCGGTTCAAAATCCGGATCTCGGATGCAATTTTTACAGTCCTTAAAATCGACTTTCACCACTGGCAAAGATTTGATTTGTTAATGCGAACATGCAAGGGCTCTTACTACATTTTACGAAATATCTGATGAACCTGAAGTGAGGCTGCAAAAAAAAAAAAAAAAAAAAAAAAAAAAAAAAAAAAAAAAAAAAAAAAAAAAAAAGAGACACACTTCTAAAGCAATCAGTAACGTTTAAACAATATTTAGTCGTAAAGGACCGGAAATTTCCGAACTCTTTCTATACAGTTCTCCATATCGACCAGCCCGACAGCAGACCGACACCGGGCCGCACCGTCAAAATATAAACCAACAACACGCGGTGTCGTTTGATCTCACTTCAATCGAGTGAGCGACAACAATAAGAAAAGTGACGGTGCGGTGCGCCCCGGTTGCGTTGCGGTCTAGTGTGGCCCGACCTTGAATCGTTGTAATGGAATCTTGAATGTCGGTCCTTTGTCAATTCTTCACTGAACGTTTTGTAAAAGCTCCTAATCTTTTTTAATCCAATATTTTCCTATCATACCAGCCTTTTTTTTTGTTCTGATGGTTTTGGATGTCGGTTTTCTGATTTCTGTGAATGGTTTATCGGCTCAGTTGAACCAGTTGGTTGCATTGGCGCCGGCAGGATTGCTTTAAGGGGGGTGCATCTGGTGTTTTTTTCATAAATTATATGTAACACTTATTACTTATTTACTAAGGATACTAAATTTTACTGACAAAGGTGTTGAACAAATTTGGACAACAACCTAGAACCCTTAAGTTATTATTCAAACAGAGAAATTAAAATAATAAATTTTTTGTTTCTTAATCATTTTCTGTGTATTTTCTTTTCATAGCGGCGCCCATGTTGGTTGAGGCACCGTGATGGTAAGGGGGCATCTATAAATTACGTGAGGTGTTTTCCCGGATTTCCGGACCCCTCCCCCCCTTATGGTGAGACTTCGTGAGACCTGACCCGACCCCCCCCCCCCTAGAAATCGTTCTCGCAACTTTTTTTTTTTAGGTCTTTCCCTTTCAAAAGCCGGTTATACCCCCACTTTTGGACGAAAACCCCCCCTAAAATCGACTTTCGCGTAGACTTTTTTTTTTAGCTCTACACTCCGACAATATTTCCAAAACCTCATGTGAGATTTCGCCGGATCCCCCCCCCCCCCCCCCCCCGCTATTTCACCTCATGTAATTTATGGGCGCCCCCTAATGTGATGTAAACGCGTTTGTCATTGTTGGCCGGGAGATCCCGAAGGATTGTTTGGGTGCCTGCGTGACAGAATTTTGATTTGCCGCGCATTCCGCCTATGCCATGGCGTGGAATCCGAACCATGTAACGTCAAGGCGTATCTTATATGAAGAAATACCTCTCTTAAAAATTCCTGGCCTCGCCGGGATTTGCACCCGGGACCGGAGCCCGAACTTTTGAAATCAAGCGCCTTAACCACTGAATTCACCGTGCAGTCCTGTTTCGAGTCCGGATGGTGGAAAAATTTTTCTGAATCAGGACTTGGCCGGCAGGTGGTGGTGCACAATTTCTAATCACCAGATTGTGCTGAGTTGAACCCCAAACCTCTCCGCAGTGCGTATGGAGAGAGGGGATATCGCACTGTTGAAGGCGATTTGTCCGTTGGATGGGGATGTCTGGCCTGACGGCTCTCCTGGTCCTCTTCGGAATAGTTGACCTGAATTGGCCGATACCCGGTTTCACTCTCTCCCTTCTTCATCACTCATTTTATACAACACAAACAATTCTGCATATATACTGAACACGCACACTACCACAGTAATTCACTCCTGCAATAACACAACCGAACACACACTGAGCAAGGTGACGGGAAAATACCCGTCACCTTCCCATGAAGGGGTAGGTACACCCTCCATGATAAACGGCTACGCCCGGAATTGGGCATGCCATCATAAGAGGAAGATGATCGTTTTCCTTCTGGAGAGAACTCCACTTCTTCCGGATAGAAACTATAAATGTGTTAAAAATACTGAAGGCATAATTCCTTGTTGCTTGGTGTTAAGGATTTAGAAACACGGAGCTCTGGGAGCATATTTTGTGTGATAAATATCATGGCGAAAATGCTTATGTACTCACATAAATCATGACGGAAAAAAAATCGAAGGAAAATTATTGACCTGATGTTTATGGAATCAAGCTGTGTATGGCTTATTTATTAAAGAATCACAATTTCGATTAAATATAAAGATGAAGAAAAGCTAGCCAATGTAGAAAGAAGGATTACTAGAACGCTACTTTCAGCTGGTCATAACAAAAACAAGAAAGATATGGAAATTGTAATTGGTTTATAACAACAGAACTATTAACGATTACAATCCATTCACTTTCAGTGGGAACTTATGGTACCGCGTTTGGAATAATGAAGTAATTTGGCTGTAATTTGTGACGAGTGTCAATCTTAGCATTTAAATATTGTTTACTGTAAAATGTGATTTCGTACTTGCATTTTCATGTTACTTGGATTTAGGAAAACATGTTCAATAATCGGAAGTGATATTGGTAAAAAGGTATTTTTTAATATGAAATGTTTATGTTATGATTTGATCAGTTTCTTGGAATGATGTAAAAATCAATGTCCTTAAAAGTATAATTGTTTTTGCTTCGTTTTACTGTACCCTGTGCCAGGAAGAAGATTCATTTTCTCTTGACCACTGATTTTGATATGGAATGCAATTGGAACAGTGGTTGCAATATTTCTAAGTACTCGCTTTAGAAATTCAGAACACGTGCAGTTGGTATTAATAGTGTTATTGGGCAGTGTGGTTCACAGAATGCCTTATCGACGTTTCATGTATGTAGCTTCTCGCAAGCTCCCATACATTTGGTTGCTATGGCGAAGAGAATCAGTAAACAAGAGGAGCTACCATTTCCTCAGACGGACGGACTGCAGTTTGTATAATAGAGTAGGCTTCAGCGCCTTCAAACTTTCAGTTATTTTTAGAAAGATCAGGAAACGTTGTCCTCTAACTACAGTGATATTTCTGTGAGTACACATTTAACCTTAACTAGAATGTTACTATCACATTAAACTTCAGTAGCGTTGGATCTTTATTGTGTTCTGACATGCTCCCAGCGCTTGGTACTGTTATTATCAATCATTGAAATCTTGCACTTCATTTTTTTTTTTTTTTTAAAGCCAGAATTTAAACTGCTATTTTGTGATAGTTAGTTAACGACATGCTTTAAAACCAAAAATATTTTGGATTATGTAATTATTACAGGATCTTCAAAATACTTTGTAGGACAGCTTTATTTGAGATCAGTCTTTTCGCGTTAGCTGTATAGTTTTGTTTAAACAAAGACTGTCTTATATGTATTGAAAATTCTGCGGGACGCCGCCTCGTTCTCCCCCCATCCGAAACTGAGGCAGTTCTATCATTACAGAGCGTGGTGGTGTAACGGTTAGCGTTCTGGCCTCGCATTCGGGAGGACGGCGGTTCGAATCCCCGTCCGGGCATCCAGATTTGGGTTTTCCATGGTTTCCCAAATCACTCCAGGCAAATGCCAGGATGCTTCTTTCAAAAGGCCATGGCCGAATTCCTTCCCATTCCTTGCCTCCCATCCCGTAAGACGTCGCTGTTAGAGAGACGTTAAGCAGATAACCAAAAAGTTCTATCATTACCGTGGCGCCAAAATCTGATGATGAATTCTTATAGAAATCGACGAAACCAATCGAAAATAAAGAATAAATTGTTTTGATATCTCGCTTGGTTTTCGAGGTATAGCATGTTAAAATCAGTTATAGGTATAGTTCCTTCTGCTTTTGGTGTTTTTTCTTCTGGTCCAGGCCGTATTTCAACCTATCAACAATCACTAGGAAGAAAATAAAACACCTGTAGTGCATTTCCAGCTTGTAGATATAGTGGTTTTGGTGAAAAAAAATTTCTGGTCCAGGCCGGATCTCACCCTAACCTCCTCACTTTTGAGTTACAATATCTCGAAAACTAAGCGAGATATTAAAAAACTTTATTCGTTATTTTCCATTTATCTCGTCGAGTTAGTACGAATTCATCATCAAATTTGGCTATACCGAAATTTTTCTTCTGGTACAGGCCGTATTTCAACCTAATTACGTCAATTTTGAGATACGATATCTCGAGAACTAAGCGAGATATCAAAAAACTTCATTCTTTACTTTTAATTTATCTTGTCGAGTTCTACAAGAATTCATCATCAGATTTTGGCGCCACGGTAATGATAGAATCCCCGAAAACTGGTACTAACTTTTTGATTAACTGCTTCGTTGTAATGTCCTCTTCACGTTTCGCACTCTCCTTTTTCGGAAAAGTCGCCACAAGTTAAATTAAAAATGCTGAAATTGAGAGTGACCTGCAGTAATCTCGGAGATGGACGCCGAAAATATTTAGTTGAAATGAGTCTCAGGCATCAACTATTTATTGTTCTTAGCAATGCTGCTTCCCATGACTATGATACACAGACGGAAAAAAAATCCCAACACCAAGAAAGACTTGTGTTAGATAAACGAAATTTGGTAGGCGTGTTTATACATCTGAAAGATGACATCGATTCAAATTTCGCGCTTCGCGCATAAGTGTGGCGCTAGTAGCGCTACTCAGAGCTTGCAAATCAGGTTTGCTTTAAATACGCGCTGTAAAGTTTGTGAACGTTATTTACCGCTGAGATTTGACATAGTGAGTTGATGTTAGCCAAGAATGCCTTTAAGAAGACGAAGAAGCCATTATCAACAGCTCACCGAGTTTGAACGAGGTCGTGTAATAGGGCTACGAGAAGGTGGATTTTCTTTTCGCGATATTGCAGAAAGACTTGGCCGGAATGTATCCACTGTGCATGATTGTTGGGTGCAGTGGTCAAGGGATGGTACTGCCTCAAGAAGACCGGGTTCCGGGAGGCCACGTGGCACTACTGAGAGGGAAGACCGCCGTATTCGGCGTACAGCTGTGGCGCATCGTACTGCGTCTGCGGCAGAAATTCGAGCTGCAGTTGGTACCACAGTGACACAACGAACTGTTAGAAATCGGTTACTTCAAGGACAGCTCCGAGCCAGGCGCCCTGTAGCGTGCATTCCACTGACTACAAGCCATCGCCGTTTGCGACTCCAGTGGTGTCAAGCCAGAGCTCATTGGAGGACGGAGTGGAGATCTGTTGTGTTTTCTGATGAAAGCAGGTTCTGCCTTGGTGCCAGTGATGGCCGAGTGTTGGTCAGAAGGAGGCCAGGGGAACGCCTGCAACCAAACTGTCTGCGGCCTAGACACACTGGACCTACACCTGGAGTCATGGTCTGGGGAGCAATTTCCTATGACAGCAGGAGCACTCTTGTGGTTATACCAAACACACTGACTGCAAATTTGTACGTCAGTCTGGTAATTCAACCTGTAGTGCTGCCATTCATGAACAGCATTCAAGGGGGAGTTTTTCAACAGGATAACGCTCGCCCTCATACCGCTGTTGTCTCGCAACGTGCTCTACAGAGTGTCGACATGTTACCTTGGCCTGCGAGATCACCAGATCTGTCTCCAATTGAACACGTATGGGATATCATTGGACGACAACTCCAGCATCATCCACAGCCAGCACTGACCGTCCCAGTATTGACAGCACAAGTACAACAAGCATGGAACTCCATACCACAAAGTGACATTCGAAACCTGTATGACACAATGCATTCACGTTTGCAGGCTTGCATTCAAAATTCTGGAGGTTACACCGGCTATTAATTTAACAGTATTTCACATTTGAAATGCATTTTCTTGAGCTTAAATTAACCTGTGATCTTGAAAATTTAATCAATTAAACATGTTAACTTGACAAATGCATTGTCCAAATTTCATTACTCTACAATAATTTTTTCTTGGTGTTGGGATTTTTTTTTCCGTCTGTGTATTTGCTGGAATGGCAGCACTATCATAACCCTGGTGTCGCAGAATGATGATGGATTCTTATGTAATTCGACGAAACAAATCGAAAGTAAAGAATAATTTTTTAAAATATTTCTCTTAGTTTTCGAGATATCGGACCTCAAAAATCAACTGTAAGTATAGTTTCTTGTGCTTCTGGTAACGTTTGTCTTCTGGTCCAGGCCGTATTTCAATCATAACTGCTAGGAAAAAACAAAACGCCTATTGTGTATGTCTTTGGGTGGGTTTCGTGATTTTTTTTCTGATCCATGCTGCATCTTAACATAACCACCTCAATTTCGAGATACAATATCTCAAGAACTAAGAGAGATATCATAAAATGTTATTTTTTACTTTCAATTTTTTTTTCTATGCATCACCATGTTAAAATTTTGAACTTTCAGTATGAGAAATACAGCGATTCATTTCATGCCTTAAGGTTATCGTCCTGTCTGACCTTCAAAATCTTTTATGATTTTGTCAATAACTCATCATTTTAATCAAGCATAAATCAAAATATTTTAAGCCAAACAGCGACTGATCTCATTATAGATTGTGTAACCGAGCGAAAGTTGATTCATAATTCCACGTAACAGCTAAGTTGTTATGCGGTGTTATTCGTGTCATAATTGACTAGTATAAAAATGTTGTCGGTGTATGGATGATGTCAATGTAATCTCTGGTCGATAATAGGAAATTTGGTTTTGATAGTTCCATTAAACGCGTTATCCGTAATTAGTTGATAACGGAACAACAAGATTGGAGTAGTTTAACTGTAGTAGTTGAGAATAATTTTACTGTCAGCTATTTGTGTTGGGTATTAACACTTTTGAAACAGGAACAAACGGTGAAAAGTGAAATTTATATAAGACTCTAGTATCTTATTTGTCGTTTTGCAGTGATCTCGGAAAATCGAAATATGGATCATTAGGCCGGATTTGAACCCGTGTCCTCCGGAATACCAGAATCCGAACGTTTCCCGTTCCGTACGGTTGCGTGCGCAATTTTTATGACTCAAAATTTCAGCTAACCTCGTAGGGAAAGATAAACTGCAACCGTCACGGCTATCTTGAATGATAGTTTCGGATGATCTCCGCTGTGTTGGATTCACAGAAGTTCAGGTTTCATTTGGATATGTTGTCTTCAACGCCTCTTTACTTCCATGGAATAGGTGGATGGGAACCTGATCTATCAATCTCGCTCGCTGTAATAATTATGATGCATATGGCGTCATTGGCCGGAGACCCCGAAGTATTGCTCGGTCGCCTGTTGACAGAGTTTCAATTTGCCGCACATGTGCCTCTGTATGGGCTGCTCTATTATAACACGGTAATCCTACCGGATAAAAGGGACCTACAGCTTTTTTTTTTCTTATGGCTTTACGTATTGTCGACGTCGATGTCATTAGAGGCGGGAAAAGTCTGGGGACAAGGAATGAGGAGGATTTCGTCCATAGCCTTTTGAAGGAAGTATCCCGGCATTCCCCTGGGGTGATATGGGGAAACAATGCCCAAATCTGGATGTCCGGACGGGTATTCGAACCCTAGTCCTACCGAATGCGAGGCCAGAGCGTTACCGCTCACCCACCACACTCGGTACCTACAGCTTTACGTGGATTCACGGGCGTCCTATCATACTTCACATGAACAAAGCATGAGGTGAAGGCCAATTTTAAAGCCTCGTAAAAATTCCAGCTGAGGTCGAGATTCGAACCGTTAACGTACCTTAAAGAAGCCACCAGAACACTCTGGATGTGATCGAATACCTTGCCATCTTTTTCACTGCTCATAAAAGAAAATAATTGATGGTGCTTGGTTCAAATGGTGTAGGCTCGTTAAGCAGACTGTTCATATTTCCAAACAATTTCACATACTCGTAATAGTTGAAGTACATTTTTCTGGGAATTTCGACTTTCGCGGCGACCCATAGTGACGCTATTAGTTGGATTGGCGTTTCAGTTTTGGCTCGTACGATGTGGCCCATGTCTCACCCAGTGTTACGATACGGCGTAAGAAAGCCTCTCCTTCGCGCTCCAAGTGCGTCTGAGCAGCGTCGTAACGAATCCATTACAGCATTTTCGTCAATTCATGCGGAACCCATCGTGATGCAATTTTTCGCATGCTCAGGCGTTCCTTCAGGATGCGAAGCACAGTCGTATGCGCTAATCCAGTTTAGTAGGCGAGCTCACGAATCGTCTGGCGTCGATCACTGTCCACTAACGCGGCAACAGTATGCACTTCTTCAGACACACTAGGACGACCTGCCCGATGCATGTCTGCCACAGTTTGCAGACCTTCGTTGAAGACTTTTACCCAACGTGCCACTGTTCTGTACGGCAATGCCGATTCCCCGCACGCCTCTTGAAGACCTTGATGACACTGTCGTGCTGTACTACCTCTGGCACATTCAATTTTGATCCAACTCCGTTGTTCCTGTTTCGAAAACATAGTGACACCGTTACGTTAGACCACTCACTCACTGAGTTTCCCTCGATTGTGCGCTCATAGCGATCACTTCCGTGTTCCGGAGCTTAGCCAGTCTCGTAAACAGTCAAGTGAACTTACAGTCAGTCAGTGCAGTGAAGTGTGAATAAAATTTTAATTGCCTGAAGATATAGGCTTCAATTCTTAGCATCTTCTGAAAGCCTGGGCCGTGCCCTAACATGGAAGAGCCCCCAGACACGGGACAAATAATCAACGCGGCACTGCAGCCGTGTTATTTTCCAGAAACAGCTTCTTCAGCCCCGACGATGATGCTCTTCCAACAAGGTATCCAGCCACAGCCATCTCATCTTCATCCGCTCAACTACCCAGGTAACGACGCTGCTTCTGCAAGCTGCCCCTCGATCGCAGTGTTGAACAATGTAAATCCGGAAGAAAGAACTGTTCAACGGTCTCGCATAGAGGGAAACCCTACTGAGCTACCGAACGAGGAAATGTTGTCACTGTAACGTTAAATAATCCAGTGAGTGTGCCCCAGGAGTTAGCTTCCATGTCATCAGTGGTGTTTTACCCAACTACTTCAGTCGCAGAATTAGATCATCAATATGATAGCCGTGATCCAACCCAAAAAACATTAAACGAGGGTACGGGCATGGATATCACAAGGATTCCCGTGGATCGTGAAGGAGTTCAAAGTATATTATCGATCAATCGGAACCCTACTAACCAAAATAGTATACACCAGGTGCCAAGCCCCAACTTAAATTCCAATAAAGACAGAAGTAAGAATAACCGATACAGCCGCACAGACACGGGTCCATACTTCGTCTTTGTAGAAAGTGTGGATAAAAATATTGGTAGACTTCACCCCATGTCAATTGGGAAACTTCTTTATACACATAGCCCAGCACATAAGCATAACATCATCAATATCATAGCGGCCGGGAGATATAGGTTAAAAATCGAAACCAATTCAGCAGATTCTGCTAACTTGTTGGTTCAATCTACAGTTTTCAAGGACAGAAACCTAGAAGCATTCATTCCAAATTTTTTAATAAACAAACAAGGTATTATCAGGGACGTAGACACCTCCCTGTCAGAAGAAGAAATCCTACAGGCGATAGAAAGCCCCTATCCAGTTATCGTAGTTAAACGGTTTACCAAGAAGAACTCATACCAAAATAATGATAGGAGAATACCGATACCAATATGCATGATCACCTTTAGATCACAATCCCTTCCGGACCACATAGCAATCTTTGGAGCACGTTGCCCAGTCGAACCTCATGTCCCACAAATTCTCGTCTGTGATAATTGTTTACGTTTTGGCCATCGTATAACTCAATGCCGTAGCTCTCCCCGTTGCAATAAGTGCGGAGGCCCACATACTATGGAGACGTGTACCAGCACAGCTGATCCACAATGTGTGCATTGTCACGGTCCTCATTTATCCAATGACAGAATATGTCCCGTAATAGTTCAACAACAAAAAGCACGTGAGGCAGCGGCCCATAATAAAGCCTCTCCCACACCGAACTGGTATCCCACCCATCGTCATACATATTCGCAGGCAGCCAGCGCCGCTCCGCTGTATTATGACGAAAAGCAATTCCCCCCGCTCTCTCCAATGGCAGTGCAGCCACTCAGTTTAGCCTCAACAAATGCATTCCAAAACTGTCCTATAATCTCTATCCAACAAAATCAAGAGTCACGTCACCAAAGTAAAGCACTCTCTCCAAACCAACCGAAATATACTACTACTACTACCGTAGGCCGCAACAAGCAAAGGCCAGCAACTCCAAAAGTCCCAATACCCTCCTGTTTATCAAAGAATGTATGTACCCCATCATATACCAATAACACCTATCACACAGAATCCCTACCCTCCTCAACCCAAGGATAAGGAAAAGTCCCCCTCACCCGAAAAAGTAGCACTCATAGAGAATGCAAATGATTATGAAGATGATTCAAGAATTTCCAGTAGCTTCATCTGATACTTCCCAACTCGACCCATTTCGTCACCTTCTTACCAACCTAGCAGGAATAAATTAAAGAACCGAATAATCTCTCTAAAACTAGTTAATTGTAAGGATTTTACTCATTGTAATGTCGGAAAAAAACAACTATAAGGAACTAACAATAATGTATATTTCACTGTATCGTTAGTAATTATGTCTGAGCAAGTTTAATTAAACATAATGTGTCAAACCCCTTTAGGAGATAAACAAAATGTTCCTTTCTGATTAATCAGTTTAGCTTGTTCTATTCTTTATATTTTACTAACCATGTCAAGTCTTGCTCTCTTACCCATATGTAAAATGTTTATATATGTATGTACAATTGGATGATGGTTGTATAGTGCTTAGGCGCTTAAAGCCAAATAAATAATAATAATATAAAAAAAAATATTGTGCGCTCGCCGGAGACGTGGGACGGGCGAGTCCATTTGCTGGGAGGTAAGGTAGGTATGTGAACAACGTATGCTATCAGCGACAATAGTAGATTCCATTGCATAGTGTCTCCACAGCAGTGATGCCACTATTTAAGTTCCAAACCTCGTAATAATTGTGTTTGAATTAATTTAGTATTTTATTGAGTTGCGTGGTTGGTCAATTTTTTGATTATTATTTGACTAAAAAAATAATGAAATTAATTGTTCTACACCTGCAAGACTTCTCAAATGGCAAGAAAGAGAATATATTTTCCAATTTTATTCTAATCAGTTATCTTATATTACAATGAAGACTATTAATATAGGTTACGACGCTTCGATTGTAACGTTACGTTGTAACTATGATACATTCAACGTTTAATAATAGAAGAATATACCCTCAGTATAATTTCCAGTTAGTAACAGTTTGGAGAGTTCACTGGAAAGAAGAGAGGACGAGCTCAGATCAAAGGCTGACCGCATCAAAAATGGCATTTCACACCATGGATCATGGCATCTGGTTTGTTATTTCCATTGGTCGTTCCATAACGTTCCTAACATTGTACAGCCTAACGACCAAAGAACACCTCTATTATTACTCAGACTTTGTAAGCACCTTACAAATTTGGCAAATTCTAGTTTTGCTTAGGCGGGACTTAGAAATTTCGAGAAGTGTAATTTTCAACTTTAAGTAATTTCCCTGTAATCTTGCTCACAGTAACAATTCGTTGTCATAAATAATCATTTTAAAGTGTATTTATCATATCGGGAAACGTTTGGTTTAGGAGATATTCCCGTTTGTTCACGTTTTGAAACACGCGATCATAAAAGTAGAAATTCTAAGATTTGCAATATCTCTAAATCGCGTAAAGCTACAACCGAACTTTTATCACCAGCTGTAGTCAGCACAATCTCCGATATTTTGGTAATAAAATTAAGTAATTTGGTAAAATCTAATTAGTGATTTTAATTAAGAGAAAAAATAAGCTTTTTTAATTAAAAGAGATATCAATTTAAATTTTACACCAGTGGATAGCCCTAATTAAGACGATTTTATGCATATATGGGTTTTCATAAAAAGCTTAAGCATTTGTCCGGAAATTAAGTTTTTGAAAATTGATTGTCGTTAATTGTCGGGTGAGAAGTTCGGGAAAATCCACAAAGTCCGCCAAGATTGGTCACGTGATGAATTTAGTGTTAAGACGATAGAAACCTTTTGGAATATTAAATTAAATTAAAATAGATAGAACAGGATGATAGAAAGTCCCTGTAAAAATCTCAGAATAAACTATCGAATACTTTTAAAGATATTAATTAAAGAAAGATTTGCCAAGGTCATAGGCGCGCGCCGGGCTATAATAGTTCGTGCGGTTAACACACGTTGTCTCATTCTTACGCCGGGAAGTGATCGAGCAACTACGCGCATGACTTGACCAGTGATTTGTAAAATCAGAACTTAGAAAATGTAATCTGTCGCTTCTTACTTTCGGTTTCGTTTGGTCCGTACTTCGGGAACAATATGTGAAGAAACATTACTTCGGTTTCGTCGTAGTGTCGTGACTGGCCATGCTCGTCAGTGAACTGTTTGCGACCATGTTGGGTGTCGTGTCGTATCTTAACTTTAATGACTAATGTGAACTTTTAAATTTACTAAAGGGGTTTGGTCGGTTAAGTTTCTCTCCACAACCTGTAAACTTTTGGAAACGTCTGTTCGATTAGCCAAATCAACTTTTAGAATGCTATTTTGAACTTTTGGTTTTATTTGAATAAATTTGAAGAACTTTGGAAAAGTGAACCGTTATTATTTCGTAGTTAGCTGATAACCCTTTTCAATATTTGTGGGTCAACAAATATTGTGGCGACCTGAAGCATTCAAGTTGAACTATCCAGGCTACATGGTCAAATCAAAATTATTTAGTAAGTTATCCAGAGAACTGTGAGTCTTCATCAAGAGTGTAAGTTGAGGCACTTAGGCGATACTTCAATCCCAGTATCGGCCTTTGTCCTTACAACTTAACACGTTTGTGGGCTACTTTTGTTGTTACGGCTTTGAGCCTCGTCGACGTCGAGGTCTTTAGGGGCGGGAAAGGTCTGGGGACAAGAAACGAGAAGGAATTAGGCCATGGCATTTTGAAGGAACCATCCCGGCATTCGGATGGAATGATTTGGAAAACCATGGTAAACCCAAATCTGGATGGCCGTTTTCCAGAATGCGAGGCCAGAACGTTATCCGTTCACACACCACGCTCGGTTTGCTGGGCTACCAACTCACTGGCAAACGACAACAAAAATACACTAGTTTCCAACAACACGTTAAAGAATTCGGACAGTTGAATAATAAGCACAGATCGAACACAGTTATGACACGAATCTACTATTCTTTTGAAAACTAAATCGTTAAAAGAAAAAATGTCGATCAAAGAGTCTTTCAGCCGTGCTAGAAGCAGCAAACTGGTCTTACGTTTTTCTTTATCACTGTACCCAGCTATATGGAATGACGTGGAGAGACTATGGTACGGCTGATTCTCTTCCAAATTTGTAAGTAGTCTTATTAACATAACCATTCCACTTTGCAGATGGCTCCCCGCCTCCGCGAGGCGGACCAGTCGGAGCAGCCAGTGTGTGATGGAGGGGAGCCGCAGGCCTCCCCACCCCCCACTCCATCACCTCCCGCGTCGCCACCACTGCCGCAGCAGCCACCTCCGCAGCCTCCTGCGGCCACCCCAGACCTGCTCCCTCTCGATCACACGCTGCCAGATCTTCTGGTACGCAGTAAGATTATAGCAGCGTATGTGTAAAATGGCATCTAAAGCTAAGCTTTATAAATGACTCTATACTTCCTATACAGTGTAAGCTTATAAACGACCAAAGGTTATTTGATTTCATTGAATATGGATACTATTAGATTCCACACATGTCTCAGGGTATTACATTAAAGAAATGGGTTTACAAGAAACGAAATTTGAATTTATTCATGGAGGCAAACTCTTGCCATACATAGCAAATATATATAATAATAGTAAGTCGATGGTTGATTAGCTCTATGGCTCAGACACGAATTTAGGGTCACTTTTCTGGCTTTTGAGATACTGCTAATGTCTTGGTATTAGTCGACAGTACACATTACCCAATATCGGTGGGGACATGATCTACGTAGCGGCGAGCTGTGCTAGTGAACGAAGGTCGGGCCGAAGTCTCCTTCCAACGACTATCGCCTTCGTCGCCAGTAATCGTTCCTCTTCTACCGCTACGCAGCTCCCAGGACATCCACACCAACAATGACGTCTCGCCAATACGGCTCCACGTTCTTGGGACGAAGACATAGAACATAAAAAAGACCCTTGGCGTAGTCTATGAACCTCTGAATTCTCTGGCTGTCTCACAGCCTATTACTACATACTGCCCGCCTCCAACAGAGGCACCGTCCACATCTTTCGAATCGTACGTCCACCGAAACATCAGCCTTTGTACTGCGGTAGTTTAATTTGAGATTTTTACAGGGACTTTCTATCATCCTGTTCTATCTATTTTAATTTAATTTACCATTCCAAAAGGGTTTCTATCGTCTTAAAACTGAATTCATCACGTGACCAATCTTGGCGGACTTTGCGGACTTTCCCGAAACTTCCACCCGACAATCAGCAATAATCTATTTTCAAAAACTTGATTACCAGCCAAATACTAAAACTTTTTATGGAAACCAATATGTGTACGTAATCGTCTCAATTAGGGCTATCAACTGATGTATTTTTTAATTTAATATCTCTTTTACTAAAAAAGCTTATTTTTTCTCTTAATTAAAATCGCTAATTAATCTTTACCAAATTACTTAATTTTATTACCAAAAATATTGATAAAAGTTCGGTTGTAGCTTTACTCGATTTAAAGATATTGCAAATCTTAGAATTTCTACTTTTCTGATCGCGTGTTTCAAAACTTGAACAAACCGGAATATCTCTTAAACTAAACGTTTTTCGATATGATAAATAAACTTTAAAATGATTTTTATGGTGGATCGTAACTATGGGGAAGATTACAGACAAATTCCTTAAAGTTGAAAACTACACTTCTCGAAATTTCTAAGTCCCGCCTAAGCAAAACTAGAATTTGCCAAAATTCTAAGGTGCTTACAGGAGGAAAGGGCGATATTCTTCTGCTGCCATGCATTCAGTAATTTTTCATTATCGATGAGGCTCCTCTCCTTATTTATAATCTGTTTGACGTTGTAAGAAACTAAACGATCATGGGACTTTAAAAAACTAATGTTCGTCGTTGCAGTTATGTAGCAATGTTGCTTAACACAATGTTCAATGCTTTTCTCTACTACTTATTCCTTCTAATTAAACGATTCGATTGCCGTGCCGTCGCCAGTCTAGTTAGCGTTGCTAATTGGACGCATTAATTGAATAACAGTCAAAGGGAACATGCAAGAAGCTACTGAGACACACACACACGTGTTATCTTTCACATTTAACTAAGTTTTATTCTTCTGAAGCTACATAATCAAAAAGCAAGCCACCAGACACTAAAACTAATCTTCGTCATCAAAGAATGTAGTTTCGAGTTTAAATAAGATTGGAAATAGTGAATACAAGTCCCATAATTAATTATTAAACAACTCCATAGCAGTTCACCACACACAGTTTATAGCAAATCATATCACCCAGAACCACATACGAGGGGGGACCCAAAAAAAAACCCGGGAAATTCGTCATAAAGTCTTTATTTCTTAATATTTTTACTCCAAATTTTGATCACCGTCAAAGTATTCTCCACTGACCACAACGCACTACTTGAAATAATCCTTCCATTGTTCAAAACAGTTTTTAAATTCACTTATCGGGATGTTCTTTATGCCTTCCGGCGATTTTTGTTTTGCCTACTCCACAGTGGCAAAACACTTTTCTTTCATAACCTTTTGAGTCTGGGGAACAAAAAGAAACCACAGGGGGCTAGATCCAGTGTGTAGGTGGGGTGGACAATCGATGTCATGTCGTTTTTGGTCAAAAACTGCTTTACGGAGGGGGCGGTGTGGGCCGGCGCGTTGTCATGATGGAAGAACCAGTCGCCTGAGTGCCAAAGATCTGACCTTTTCTTCCAGAAACTCTCCCTCAATCTTTTAAAAATCTCCAAGTAGAACTCCTGGTTGATAGTTTGAACCGTAGGAATGAACTCCGAGTGCATAACACCTCTGCAATCGAAGAAACAAATGATCATTGTTTTGATGTTTGGCTTCGCTTGGCGAGTTTTTTTTGGGATGAGGAGAGCACATGTCTTGATTGCTGCTTTGTTTCGAGGTCGTATCCATAGCACCGATATTCATAATCAGTAATCACTTTCAAGAAAATTCTTTGAGCTGATTTTGAAGATCAAATCATGCATGAAGTCGACGCTCCCTTTACTCGTCTGTGAGAAGGCGAGGGACAAATTTAGTTGCAACTTTTCTCATGTGCAAATCTTCGGATAAAATCCTCTGAATTGAGCTCCATGATATTCCACACATCACACAGAGTTGATCAGTGGTTCGGTGACGGTCTGCACTAACGAGGGCATTGATTTTGTCGACGTTTTTGTCTCTTCTTGTCGTTGAGGGGCGTCCTGAACGGGGTTGGTCATCAATTGACATTTCTCCATTTTTAAAACGTGAAAACCACTCGTAGACTCTGGTTTCACTTAGGGCAGCATCCCCGTAAGCAGTCTGCAGCACTGACATAGTTTCCGCGGCCGATTTTCCCAACAGGAAACAAAATTTCACAGCCACGCGCTGCTCTCGACAATCTGCCATCACGTTTTCGCCAAAATGAAAAAAGTTGTTTTAGTAAAAAAACTATCACGGGCGAACCGATGCACTCAGAGCGACACAACTTCGCACACTGACTCAGGTGGCATGACAGTAACAGACACCAGATCGAACAATGGGTTCCCCCACTTTCCCTCCCCGCCGCAACCCAATTCCCGTTACTTTTGGGTTCCCCCTCGTACACAGTCCACAAAATACTTCTGCACTGTTCCACGATGTTCTGTCCCTCGGAACACTGGTTATGCCGCGGTAGCAAATTAATACAGCGCATACACGGAACATACACACTCGGCTACGACATGCTCGCTCCCACCGGCCGTAAAGTACGTCACTCGACTGTCGACAATACTAGACTGCGCGCTCCGCGACCACCCAGCGCCAAAGACATTATATACACATCTCAGATCACATTATCAACTTAAAAATATCCGTAATGTTCACGGTCCTCAGAGGGAGGTGTCGGGCAGCGACTCTCTTCCGTCGGTGAAGCAGCTGAAGCTGAGGGTGATCGCCCGGGAGACCAGTCTGCAACGCCTCGGACTCTACGTGCCAGCTCTCAGAGAGCTCAACCTGGACGGCTCATGTCTCGGCTCGCTCAGGTACCACTGACCAACACTTCTTTAATTTGTTCCTGAATTTTTCCCGACGAAACTATTCTTTTTTTCAGACGATTATTGTTCACTTATTACTTTGCGGTTAGCCTTTCCCCCATTATCACCTGCAGTGTCCGTCTTCCATTGGCTACCAAAGTTATTTATGCGGCGTATTTCGACGACGGCACTCACGTAGAACCTAGCCATATGAATAACCTTCATCCGAATATTATATATTTCTGTTGGTAACTTCTCCTTTTGTTGAGTGGTGGGTTCGCATTCTGAATCTGACTATACAAAAAGCAGTGTGATACAGACCGGTATTCTACATTTATTTGCGGTCTCGAATACAAATCAAAAGAAAACAGAAAATTACGCCTCCTTACGCAATAAGTAATTGATCACAGTGTTTCAATTTCATATTTGACAAGATCTATCAACGAAATTAAATGATAGCTTGTTAGAAACAGTTGATAAAAATGTAAGGTCTGTAGAATCTTCTGTGTTTTGTGAATCCAGTCTTATGTTTTAAAAATGTTTTCATCAAGTTCTGGTTGAATCAGAACGCTACATAATTAAATATAAATCGAGAACTGTAAAAAAAAAATTAAAATAACGAAACTATCGAGAAACACTAGTTCATCAAAGGTGATGTCACTCGACTGTGGGAAACTGGAATCGGTGGAGTGGTTCTGCTATCTGAAAAGTAAATTAACACAGTTGGATGATGCAGTAGGGCAGAGAATAAGAAAGTGTTCAATTTTAACATCTGGAAATGGAACATACGGAAACAAATCAAAATCTTGCTCGATGAAGTGAACTTCATCTCATTAAATCTAATTTTTGCCAGTTTATAGAGTGAAACAGCAGAATTTATCATCTTCTCATAAGTTGGGAGTTTAGTGTAATCTGCTGTTTGAAGCTAATGACATATATATGCCCATGGTTTTAAAATACCTTTAGCTAGTGAAAAAATAGTAGAGAGTAGACTAATGTTGACCTGTGGCTGTTGGCAGGGACCTGGGCTGCGGACTCAACTCACTGCAGGTTCTTCGCGTTGTCGGCTGTGGTCTGGAGTCTCTGGACGGCACACTGGGACTGACAGGACTTAGAGAGCTGTACGCGGCGCACAACAGGATAGCAGACGCCAGTCCCGTGTCCTTCCTCGCCAGGATCAGGGTCCTTGACCTCAGCAGGTGACTATATGTCGATAAATGTGTTCTAACAAAACGGGATTGAAGACAGCTTTTAGCTTCCTAAAACGTGAGCAAATAGATTTAGGTGCACGGAATTTTTAATCGCTGCCTCTTTAGGAAAATACGTTCAAGCGAATGCTGGTGAATAATCGAGAGTGAGTGATTAGAAGCCTCGTATGAACCGCTGTTTGCGTTATACTTTGTAGAGAGCAGGACCGGAGTATTGTGAAGCGGGGGCAGGAAACATTTTTAACTTTTTTTTTTTTTTTTTTTTTTTTTTTTTTTTTTTTTTTTTTTTTTTTTTTTTTTTTTTTTTTTTTTTTTACTTATGGATTTACGCCTTGTCGACCAGTGCTGCCAGCCACTTGGCTTTAATATCCGTAGATTGGGTAAAAAAAATCCGGAGACTCGCTAAGAGTACCTTTTATTTCCATTCTACATTGAAAGTAAGAAATATCTCTGAACAGGGTCCATACATTTTCTTTATTGAAATTAAATTTAGCATAGCTTCTCGAATAGGAAATGTTAAAATTGCGACCCCTTTGATTCTCTTATATTGGTTAATCCTTCTCGGAAGCCACTGCTTTGTAAGTCGTGCCAACGAGTGCGTCACCGTGCATAAAGAATGCGCTGATAGTTTTGTATTACGGTCTTTCAAGATCTGTAATATCTGTAATCAAACAAAACATGAGCTTTATTTCAATCGCTGGTTCACACGAGCGGTTGCAAGGAAAGAATTCACAATTATTGACAATTCTGTAATACATTAACACTATACGTTCAAAGTATAACAAAACACCAATATAAGGAAAAAACAAATAATAAAAAATATTAAAAATCCGTAGATATTTCTAAAAAAATCCGAAAATCCGTAGATCTACGGATAAATCCGTAGAATTGGCAGCACTGTCGTCGACGTCGAGGTCATTAGAGGCGGGATGGGACTGGAGACAAGGAACGCGAACGAACTCGGCCATGGCATTTTTGAAGGAAGCATCCCGGCATTCGCCTGGAGTAATTCGAGGAAACTATGGAAAACACAAATCTGGATGACGTTGATTCAAACCGGCGTCCTCCCGAATGTATGGCCAAAGCGTTAACCGCTCACCCACCACGCTGGGTGGTAGTGAGACTCATAGGGTACACAGTGGAGAGGGGAAATGACATACACAATTTTTGTTGTTATTTAAGGAATATTTAACGCCAGTAAGCGTTGTTTCTTTGAAACTTTTCTTATTATTTTTTTCCTTTTTAGTTTATATAAAATGGGCGTGTTAAACTGGAAAGCAGGCACCATCCCACTTTTCTCCTAGGTAATTACGAAAAACCGCCAATACACAGGGATCATGATTTGAGGACATAACATATCCTGTCAGGAAACTTAAACGGACAAACTGTCTGTATATTGATTGACTGCTATGGTCGAAGATGGTAGCAAACACTCGTATGGATCTATAATAGTACAATGAACATACTGCAAGGCACGCTAAACGAAGTTTTTAAGAGAATTTTTACGGGCTGTACATCTCGGAGTGAAGTCTAAAAGAAAATTAACATATGTCGAGAGTGTGACGAGAAAATTCCCGGAAAATTTGGTAGCGAGACTCTAATGAGGCTCAGTTGGTACAACACATTGGAGATTATAATCGAAACGCTAGACGAAGTTGATAACGATTCTCAAAGATCGCATCATAGGATGATCAGGAGGACAAACTACTGTCAGATGTTGGGCGAAATTCATGGGGAATATTACTCACGCGATTGCTGAATCTAATGACCTATGCTGCGAAGTCATTGCGAGGCTGTAGATAAGACATCCAAATTTCACTGGGCTTGTGCCTAACAACTGGTTAAGTCAACTGACTGTATAGTCTACATGTTGAGTGGGCTTATGTGTGGTGTGTATGTTGGTCAGGAACGCGGTGCGTGACATGGCTGGGGTGAGCTTCCTGTCGGTGTGCAGACACCTGCAGAGGCTGTCGCTGGCTGGGTGTCCCGTCTCCAGTACCAACGACTACAGGGCAGCCGTGCGCAGAGTGCTACCGGCACTCTCACAGCTTGACGGGTCGCCGCTCGTCACCGAACAGTCTGATACAGGTACAGAGGAAACCTTACGAACATGAGAACGCAGCAGTTAATTGCCTGAACCATTTAATTTAATTAATTTATTTAATTTAATTGCAATGGAGCACAGGCTCCGGTGGCAATTTCCCTACACACCCATCTTCCCCCTATCCTGCACCTACCTACATTTGCCCTCTACAAATTTTATCTTTAAATTCTTTCAAAGTTTTCGGTAAATTATTCATCATTTCTCTTGGTAACTCATTCCAATCCCTGACAAAAGAGAATCTTCCTACACCCTTGTTCCTGAAATCGAGTGCCAGCTTGTGGTCATGGTCATATTTTCCCTTCCATGCACTACTTTTCATACCTATTGCAATATCTTTCCATGCCTCATCGCCAGTATATGCTCTGTACACTCCCATGACCCTCCTCATTCTCCTCCTGTCTTGCAATGAATCCCATTCCAGCTCCTTTATCATATCCGTCACTGATTGCATTCTGCGATAATTTCCAGAAACAAATCTAGCAGCCCTTTTTTGCACCCTCTCCAACTCCTGTATTTGATACGTAAAATGAGGGTCCCATACTACACTACCATATTCGAGCAATGGTCTAACCAAAGTTTTGTAACCCAATTCCTTGACTTCTCTCATACATCCCCTCATCACTCTCTCCAACAAGTGCAGAACTTAGAAACCTTTTCCTACCACCTGTCCTATGTGTCCTGCCCAGTTAAGTTTGTTATCAAAAGTAATTCCAAGATATTTACATTTCAAGTCTTCAGCAAGCAATTCTTTCCCCACCTTATATTCATAATTAACCTTTTGTTTTTTATTTGTGTATCTAATAAGCTGACTCTTCTTTGCATTTATCTTCATTCCATGTTTACCACCCCAATTAGATATCCTGTCCAGATCACCCTGCAACTGTTTACAATCCTCTATCGTTCTGATTCTTTTATACAGCATTATGTCATTTGCAAACAATCTAATTTCAGATAGTAAACAATCAACACAATTATTCATTAGAATAATGAATAGCAATGGTCCCAATACGCTACCCTGTGGCACACCCATTTTTACTTCAACTTCTTTTGATACTACATTTCCTACACTAACTTTCTGTTTTCTACATTTTAAAAATTCTTGTACCCAGCAAATGACTTTATTATCCACTCCAATGGTTTTTACCTTATTTACTACCATTTTATGGCTTACTCTGTCAAACGCCTTAGAATTCAACCTCTGACAGTAAAACTAGGTTTATTACATCGCTACGTTTACTGGGTCAGAACTGCACTGACGGCACATTTTGTTCAAAGATAATTCATTCATAATCTTAATCTTTTTTTTCTTGTAACCCTTTAACATTTTTTCTCTGTTTAATTATATTCCTTCTCAATTTATAAGTTTTCTTTCTTCGTATTTATTCTTTACCCTTGACCAGTTTTCGTGTTTAGCTACATAATATTATTTTACCTTTTTAAATATTTTTCCAATGAGTTTTAATTTTACAATATTCAATAATCCTTTTTAAAATGTTCTCGGACCCCCACATGGGGATCGCGTCAAGCTGATGCGATGTTTCGAAGTCTCTCTCTGGCTTCATCTTTTGACGAAGTTTGTGGCTCGCGGAGAGCCAGTCTCCTTATATAGTCTGCAGCCTTCTCGCTGAAGACATTGTAAACAGAGAAGCGGGATATCAATCAACTCAGCGCGGCATGGAACCCAGTATTTGGTCGGTTGACAGGCATCCAGATCGTCGCAGAATGCATTCTGACCTCCAGCCGACTCCTTTTACCACTCGCCTCCCTTCCCATCTCGCCCCGCCACGAGATAAGACTCAGTAGCAATGCTATGGGAATCAAGCTCTCAGCTTAAGCCAAACATGGAAGCCAGCAATAAAACTATTGCAAGTCACGCAGGATCGAACCATACTAGCGACTCAAGCGTGACGTCATCAAGTGAGCGATGCCCAGCTGGACTGCACCTCCACGGCTCTCCCCTCCACTCATGGCTGGCATCTCTATATAAGAGACTACGTGCGGGAACCTGACAATGGAAGCAGTGCCAGATTCCGAAACGTCGCCAGACGCGGCTAGAAACTGAGAAGTTTTACTACATTTTAAGCACTTGATATACGAGGAATGTTCTTATTTACTTTTCAATTAGCTATACTTACCTTTCGTTATCATTAAAAAAAAAAAGCCTAATAGTTTGCGCAATTCTATTTATTCTCTGCTTTATAAATATGCTTCTTTTCACAGTTACTACTTCTTAAGTTACAAATAATGCAATAAATATTACAAGCACCAATCACATATACATATAAAAATGCTAAAATGTTTTCCTAAAATAGCAGATATCTTGATCGACAAAAAATCGAACTTGCAGATTCTTCAGTAAAGCCGCAAACGTGCTACAACGACGTTAAGGGATTATAGGCTAGGACTAGGATGGCGAGAAATGGGACTTCCTGCCGAAGTGCTAAAAACGATGCCAGACATGTCAGAATACCCCGGACATTCGGATGTCTTTCACAATAGAGCAACGCTGGAGTGAGGACTGGCAACCCCTAAATTATTCGCTTCTTCATGTGAAAATCTGGCAAACCGAAGACGAGGCACGTACAATCGAGCGGAAAGAGTTTTCTAGTTCTCGATCGATGTGAGAGTTGGTGGAGAGAGCCAGGGGTCAACCACGTTTTCGCGTTATGGCACTTACGAAAACAGCCGGAACTCAAAAAGGCCACAACACGAAATACGCTTGGTTCTCATTATATCTGACCACTCCACGTTGTGGCTATTAAGAACAATCACGATACGACGGACAGATGGTAACTACATCTTCTGAATGTTAATTAATAATCAGGGGATGTTAAGAAAATAAAACATTCTTTTTGACTGTCGTTTCTTTATATTTAATCATTGTATGATAAAAGTTGACAGTAAAATCATTAAAACAAAGAAAGTTGGTAACAAAATTATCGATAATATTACAGAGTTATTTATTTTTACAAGAGCTATTACCATGACATTTTGAGTCACATTTTATGTTCTTTGAGCAACATTTGCATTTTTTTTATTATCAACACACTATGTTTTACAGTGACACATTATAAAGCCCTCTAACTGGTAACATACGTAGATGCTAAGCGAAGTGTTAAAGAAGATGAGGAACGACCTGGACGTTAATAAAGTCACTTTCTGAAATTGTGAATTTATTACGAGCATAAAGTCAATCGAGAAGATCTTCCTTGTTTACTAATTAATACACACCTGATGGGTTAAAATTTATAAGAACAGGTAAAGCACATCTTAGAGCTGCTCGTCCTTATCCAATTTATGTGCATTAGAACCAGTTTCAACTGCAGGAAATTTTAAGTTGGACAACTTACTCTGTCAACAATGATGCTGTTCTTTCTTAAACAGAACTTACAAGCAACATTTTAATTTAATTTAATTGTAATGGAGCACAGGCTCCGGTGGCAATTTCCCTACACACTAATCTTCCCCCTATCCTGCACCCACCTACATTTGCCCTCTACAAATTTTATCTTTAAATTCTTTCAAAGTTTTCGGTAAATTATTCATCATTTCTCTTGGTAACTCATTCCAATCCCTGACACCCTTACCTAAAAAAGAGAATCTTCCCACACCCTTGTGCCTGAAATCGAGTACCAGCTTGTGGTCATGGTCATCTTTTCCCTTCCATGCATTACTTTTGCACCGAATCCCTCATTCTCGTTGCTTTATCCACAAATACTGTGAACGTATTCGTGACACTCTGAACACTTCTGAGCTCCTGAGGTGACATTTCCACAAATAACACAACTTTTTACTGAATTTAAAATTTCAGCTTTTGCTAAAGTAATGTGTCACTATTAAAGATGTAGTATTAATAAAAAATTGCATATTTTTAAAGAACATAAAATATAATTCAAAATGTCAGGTTTTTTATATTTTTTTTGCGTATGGTTGTTTTTTTTGCTCAATGAGCATTCTCGTTCTTTAAGCCTAACATAAAGACACAAGACAGTGTGATCTGCATTGGGTGGTCACACTGACTGAATGATTTAGAATCAGCTACCGTCCGCGTCTAACTGCTGAATAAGGGCACTGCTCCTTTCAAAGAGACAGCAATGTACAAGAGCATTCACTGACAAAGAGGACGTGTTCGTCTGTGTGCACTGGTACGAGTAGCAGGATTGTTTGTCTCTGTATCGGCCACAGAACCCGTAGGATGATATCGATGGGGCCGTGGGCTCGTCTCTTCATCCAGTACGCAGAACGAGTAAGTTATAATCATACGATCAGTATCACGCACCCAAGGACAACAGTCCCAATCTCTTCAGCGGTTTCGATGGTAAATCTTTGGGCGTTTGGTGTTCTGTTTGTTCGATTAGGAAAGTCTACCTGGCAGGCTGTTGTCACGAAGTTTGTATTAGCTTGTGATGGTCCGACCGCCCGTATGCTTGTAATACAAAATTAATTTTGTAATTTAATATTTCGTTTAACCTAAATCTCAAAACTTCTCGCATATATCAGCATTGTAATCTTTGCAGGGAACAGGTAAGATTTGACCTGAACAAAAGAAATAGATATATGATTAAACATTTATTTTTAGGTATTCAAAATTTTATATCTTTAATTATAAAAAGTGTTGTCAATCACTTTCTTTTTATATAACGATTGAATAAACTAAAACACTATATTGCGAGGGCCATCCAACATGATGCTACATGTATGCTTACTTGCTGTTTCTAACAAACAAAATGAATTCTTGCAGTGAAATCTTCACGGGAGTGCAACGGGATAGTGTCGTAAAATGACGACGTTTCGACAACCTGCTCGGTTGTCTTCATCAGGTTGTCGAAACGTCGTCATTTTACGACACTATCCAGCTGCACTCCCGTGAAGATTTCACTGCATCAATACGCCGGGAAAGTCTCCACTCTCATAAAATTAGCTCTTATTAAAAACTATATTTGTCCGGGCTAGCTCAATTTGAAACAGTCTTAATGACATGAGAAGGTATTAACTGGCAAGTTGCCTCGCCCGTGGTGCGTTAGTGGTGCACTGATCCAGAAACAATTAGTCACACCATTTTTAATCCCACCACAGCTTCACCCACTCCACTTAACTGGTTAGGTGAGATACCTCTTACACAACACTTTTATTGAGAACCATTCACTTCAAAAGGAAAATTAATATATGGAACCACTAAGATTCAAACGCAGAAGTCTTGCTTCTTCGACCACCTGTCGGCCAGTGACGAGTCTTTAGCACCCTGTAGTCTTTAGCCGCCCGAAGTTCCAACGGCCAACTGGGTGTCTTCAGCCACTCGTCAACCCCCGCCCTGAGTGTCGCCATACAAAAGAAAACATATCTTAGCATTTCCATCCATAGGTGGCATGACCTGTCTCTCTCCAATCAAACTGTCGTCTATGTGCGTGCGTGCGACACTACTTTCGGAGTGACCCTGTTCAATACAAAGTAGTAATCTATCTCTCATTCAATAACGGCAGCAATAAACATGTCTACTAAGTTACTGTGATTTGGCGAATCTGGAGACTAGTGCATTTAACAAGCGAGTTCAATAAGTTAAAAAATAAAGTGTATATCTCGTCAACCTTGTTATTTGTAGTGAAGTTTTTCCTGTCATTTTTTTTTTCTTTTCTTCAGTTTCTCGAATAATTTGACGCAGTTCTCCATCTTTTCATATCTTGCGATAACATCGTCATGTCAGCATACCCGTTGCAACTTACCTCCTCAAATATATGCTTCATACATTATAATCTTTGTCATCCTATGCAGTTATTTCTTTATACCTGTTCAATTTACTTCCACACTCATCATTTTCAAAACACATTTATTTCGTAATTTATCTGTTCACTTAATTTTCAACATCCTTTTTTAGTACATTTCAAATGCTTCAATTTCCCTTGCTATCGCACCAAGAAAATGTCAGTAACAAAGTGGAAAATCGTGGTTAAAAGGCAGATCACCTGGAGACCCATGTAATCTGTAACTAACGGACATGATTAGTCCAAATTAACGAGTAACGTTTTAGCGTTTTTGGTCCCATTTTGCTACCAATTAACTCATTAAATTATATCTATTAGAGAATGAAATCGCCAGAATAGACTGTAAAGCAGAAGCTATAAAAGTTATTGGCAAAACGAAGAGAAACACGAGGCAACCGCAGTTCATTATTTTGCTGTAAGCGATACGAGAAGCCTGGTCGGTAGGCGGGTTACAGGTCTACATGTTATGTCACACTGACGATTAACATTTAAAAAACTATCTCTAACCGTTATGTACTTATCCAATTGCGTTGTAGAAAGAATAATGGATGCGGCCATATATGAATATGTAGGAGACTGGGAGACGAAATGTCTGAATGAATTTTACGCCCACTGCCAGTAAACAAGAATACGCAGGGATTATTCATTATGGATCTTTAAATTATATTTATCTACTATATCAGTTGTATGTAAGTTATTAAAACAGGCTGTAAGGTTAGTCACATTCGATCGGATGTTGTTTGTCTTTTGTGGGCGTAACATGGGGCTATCATAGTACTGTGAAGAAACATCATGCACCCATATTTTAGGTACCGGTATATTATTTTCGTTTTACGGCACAAAAGTGCTTTTCTACAGCAAGACCATGACTATACCCATAGGCGTACAGTCTGTGAGACATAAAACTTCTGTAGTCGATAACATTTTTACTGGATTTCACACAGGATTGATTTAGCGGCCAGGACTAAAAGCAATGAGGCAATGCTTGAGACGAAATATTAAAATTCTCACTTCAGGCTATTAGCTCTTATTGAAGTTCCTATTATTCATGTTAATGTTCTGGCATTTGGTATAATTTTAGTATTCAATCTCGTCATTTAACAAAAACTACTGTTTATCAAATTGCTGCCATCACCTATTGACTGTTTTCAGCTATAATATTTAAGTGTTTGTCCGATGTTCACATTTTAATTATTACAGACGAGAGAAATATTATTTTTCTATAGGGATACATTGTTGCTATTTGTTTCTGTTGTACGTTCTTAAGAGAGAGTGACGATTTTGTGATCAACAGAAATGAAGATGGTTGCACGTTTTCCTCCTGCTCAGTTGCAAAACACCAATGAACTCGTTGTAGTGCATGCATACTATGTTACTGTTTCACCGACAGGTGTGTCGACTAGTGTTGAGGACGACGTGGATGGAGACGAACAAGAAGGCATAGACGATAGCGGAGGTCCTGAAGATGCCATCAACCACAAGGTAAGTAAGACGTTAATCTGTTATTTGAAATTTTTCTGTAATTCATGGCTGTTGTTTCATTACCTACCACACTAGATTTCCAATCTAATACATCTAATGTAACATAAAGAAAAAAATAAACATATATTGAAACAGCACATTATATTTTGACCATCGTCATTAGGCGGGAAGACGGTATAAGGCCCAAGAGCCCCTTCTTGTTTCCTCGTGATTTTACTAGTTTACACTCAATTTTACATTTGATTTTTATAAAGTAATGGCTTATAACCGATACGAGGATGAAATCCGCAGTAACGAACTGTGCAGATTCGAAAAATCTTTTATAAATAATCCTGCTTTGTCTTTTTTTTTTTTTTTTTACCTGCTATCAAATTTGGTGTTTGGTAGGTACCCCAAGCAGAAAAATATTAGTTCTGTATTCTATTTGCAATTAAAATAAGTTTTATTTTGCAGGTAACTATAGTGAAATGATTGTATGCTTCTCTAAACATTTTTTTTTTCGCTGAAATCAATTTTTTTTATCAACTTAAGCTTGAACATAAAAGTGCTTCATCAATTTTTTGTTTTGTTTTAATATTATTTTGTTTGCATCCAACTTGTTATGGCGGTCGGTTTACCCAATTTAGTAGTTGTTAATCTATCATTTCGTTAACAGTTACCTATGTGTGTGTTTCCTAGTTTTTTCTTTTGTTTTGGGAACCGCCACAATTAATTATAGTATAATTGTGTGAATTTTACGTTATATTTTATTTCTTATAGATTTATTTTACTGTAAGTCTATTTCCTGGTTTGATGCAATCCTCCAGCCTCTCATATCTTGCGGTAACCTCTTCATCTCAACATATCCCTTATAACCTACGTCCTCAATTACCTGCTTCATATATTCTAACTCAACGTACCCCTTACAACCTACACCCTCAATTATCTGTTTCATATATTCTAACCTATTTCTCTGCAGTTCTTACTTTCAGTTGTTCCCTGCACCAACAGTTCAACTAATCCCACTTACCTTAAAACATGACCCCCCATATTGCCTCTTCTTTCTGTAAGACTCTTCCAAAAACTTCTTTCTTTATCCATCAATTCCAAAACACGATCTTTTCGCACTTAATGTTCAGCACCCTTCTATGGCCCACATTTCAAATGCTTCAAAGTTCCTTTTTTTTTACTGTGATATTTAGGTATTGTTTTTCATTATTCATTAATAGTACTGTATTTCTAATGTAAACCTCAGCAAGTTTCTCAAATACACGTTTCTACAGCGTACAGTGTTTTGCTTAAGGTTGCAGTGATTTTTGACAAGTAAGATGTTATGCCTTTCATAAATTTTAGTACTCTGACACTGTTAATGAATATTTTATTCCGTAAATTAATCTCTCTCTCAAAAATGCTGAAATAATTCGCAAAATGTGTAAACGGACATTGTACTATCTGTTGGAGTGTTTTTAAGGACTAAATTTTTTATTAACCCTGCAGTTGTTGTTTCATTTATTAAATATAATACCAGACATTTGCTGTACTAGTTACGACGTTTCTTATTGAGTCTAAATTATCAGATTCCAATATGTACAGAGCAAGATTATAAACGAGTTATACGAAATGGCGACGATGCACAGTGACTGTATCAAATTTTGGTTTATTGCGCTGTAAACTGACAAAAATCAATTGTTACTGATGTGAATGATTTTTGACTAATTTTCCTATGTCCTTCGTTCCTTAAGGACTCATGTGAGGATAAGATAAGAGTCTCAAGGAAGTACTTGTTTTCGTGTTTGGGTAAATAAACCTGTATATTTGGTATATTGAAGGTGTTTTTTATTTGTTGTAGGTGGAAGCGTCTAGCGGAGATGATTCTGTCGTGGACGGCTGTTCGCGTGTCCGGCCGCACTCCGCCTCCCCAGGGAGTCAGCCCTTGCACTCCAGCACCCCCAAGCGTCCACACACAGCTGCACCAGGTGACCAACTAGCAACACAAAAGTTTCCTCTTAATTTTTCTTAGGCTCTCAAAAATTTCTGATGAATGTATTCTACGAGAATGGAAAGTTCTCACCGGTTTCTTTGTCGGTGGTACTGTACACATGTGAAACTTTCACCAAGCCCAGCAACGCTTTGGCTGGGCATTCGGGAGGACGCAAGTTCGAATCCCCTTCCGGACATCCAGATTTATTTTTTCCATCGTTTTCTGAAAACACTCCAGGCACATTGCGGAATGGTTCCTTCAAAAGGCTATGGCTATTGCCGTTCCTTGCTCCCAGTTCTTCCACGCCTCTAATGTCCTCGATATCGACGAGGCGTTAAATAAATAAATAAAAATAATAATAATATTGTAGTGTGTGTGCCTTAAAATATACAAAATTGAATACCACGTAGTGAAAATTTTTTTGGGGAAGAAGGATTAAGTCTAAGGGAGCGTCCATAAACTACGTAACTGCATTTTGGCCTCCTGTGGAACCCCCCCCCCTTACTCCACGTATCTTGACGTGGCTTTTGCCTCCCCCCCCCCCCCGCCTGCGTGGCACGTAGCTGTATTTCTCTATTGATTCCAGAAGATATTTTATAGTGTTTCCTCTTGTCAGACTATCGTAATTTACATTCGAAGATAATTAAATGATTGAATTAAATATTCATATGCTGTTGAGTGTTCTGTGCCTTATTTTAACTGTGACAAATAATGTGATTGAAAAGCTATGTGGATTGGCTCGAAACCCCTCCCCCCTCCTCTTCCCCCTCCAGCGTAGCTTTCTACCTCCCCGCCCCACAAGATCGAATCACGCGGTT
Organism: Vandiemenella viatica; assembly: GCA_031002005.1. Taxonomy (NCBI): domain Eukaryota; kingdom Metazoa; phylum Arthropoda; class Insecta; order Orthoptera; family Morabidae; genus Vandiemenella; species Vandiemenella viatica. Next base: position 169,816,124 of record JARYHS010012519.1, on the reverse strand, counting down.
TATGGATGCTCCATAAGTAAAGTCATTCGAAGTTAGGAAAACTTCATGGAGACTCTTCTTTCTAATTTTCAGCAGTCCGTTTCACAATTTTTTTTAAAAAAGTTATGATATATTTTTAATTAGTCTCCTCTGAGCTCCAACGACGTTTTCCGTTTATTAGGATTTCTCAGGGGCGTGAAATACGAGGTGACAGGTAGATAGATACATGTTAAGTTCTTGAAACAGGTGGATGTCTGAGAGGTCCAGGTCAAGTGAATAGGGGGTTGTGGCATTAACTGAAATCCACACTCTTGAGCTGCAGCCTTGGCAACGAAATCCTAGTATTTTCATGATGAAACAGTAATCTCTTCGTTAACTTGTAGACTGGAGGGGTAGAACAGGCGTGCTTCCACTGCATTGTCTACTTATTTTATTCTGGTTTATAAAATGATGGTTCCAAATCTCATCAAAGTGTTGTGGACTTTCTTCAAAAAAGGGTTCTGTAGACACCTGTCTCATCTGATCGGTACCTTTTAATCTGCTGTCAGAAGTTCCTGATAACTTGTCTCAGAAGCGGTTGAAGTTATGTTTAAATACATCTTTGATTGTTTCTTGTTTACTGTTCCGATTTATGATGACTGAGATTAAGCCGCTGAAATGCAGGATTTAATTTGCGTATTTAGTTTTTGTAAACCTTTAAACTCCCACTGTTACTTCGCACTAAGGTTTTTGCTTTTTACGAATTTTATTAGTTTTATTAGTTATTCAAAGAGAATGGAGGCTCAGAGAATCCCAAGAAAAATCCATGAAATTAAGATGCATGGTAAACGACCCAGAGGAAGACCAAGGGATGGATGGCTGAAAGGAATGGAGGAGGATGTACGGAAGAGAGGAGAGGACTGGAACAAAGTGGTGACAGAAAGGTGGTGGGGTTTAAGAAGCAAATGGAGAGGCTTGTGCATAAAGCAGACCCGGCCAGAGGCCGGAAACTGTTGAGGATGATGATGATTAGTTGTTTTAAGTAGCTTACTGGCATTCGGACGTTTCTCTGCTGTTGTCTTTTATAGCCTTTCAGATTACCGTTTTATTTTTTTTAGTTTCCGAATGTTACTGCAGGTTAACGCAGGCAGATTCTTTACTATGGGCCCTGTCTGATTATTCTCCAGGATCTTATCGCGGCTCAATGACCCCGTCACCCATCGATTGTAAAAAAATTTGTATTGGCATTTTTAAACTTTACTTATGAACATTGCTGACATGTCATGACGCCAACGTTGTCTAAGTAGAAGGCACAACACGAATCAGAATATAAATAACAGTGGCGGATCCAGGAGGGGGGGCTAGGGGGCTGACCCCCCCCCAAAAAAAACACCAAGGTAACCCCTGACGACATGGATTTTGGGGACTTTTTTTTTTTTTGCTCTACAGTTTTTATAAGGGCGGCAATCTGGGATAATGAGATTTCTGCCGGCGAACCCCTCCTCCCCCGAGTCAAGCCCCCCCCCCAAAACAAAATCCTGGATCCGCCACTGTCTCACAATCTTTATTTTGTGATCGGAGAACAGATTGACAAGTGTTAGCTGCTTCCAGGCGGACGCGTGTCTGCGGTGACGAGCGGCACAGACTTATCTTCGGAGGACTCTCCGAGTGTGCTGACATCTGGTGAGGTGCTGTGTGGTAACCTCGCCGCTGCTCTCAGGGGGCGCCGCCACAAGCGTCGGGACGCCTGGAAGGACGCAGACCACAAGGTCCGTATCGGCCTCAGCAACCATTGTCAGCTCCATCATTTAACTTACTGTTAGATTAAGTTACTCTCAGACCAAAACTAGCAGTATTTCGCGACGTACCGTAAGTGTGTGTGTGCCTGGTCAGGATGGAGCGAATGCGTCCTCGGTGGACAGCCCTACCCCTACCAGCAGCTCCTCTGCAGAACGCGACGCGGGCAGGACTCGCCTGCTGGAGGCGTCCAGGCGCTGGAGGCAGCTCTACACCGCCTTCCGGGCTCAGCACAAGTCAGTAGCCAGTTCCAGCGCATTACAATCAGATCCGTACTGTTAGATTAGCTGAGAAAGTTCTGTTTCTTAAAAGGAGTTCATTGCCAACGAAGATAGTTGTTTAACTTCCAGTTTTTTAAAAAAAATTCATTGTACCACAATTAAAATATGCACGTACTTTATGTACAAGACTCCATTCAAGTCAATCGTAGAAATTTCTTAAAGTTTATAGTTAATGAGTACTAAACCTTATAACACACAAACAAACGCCAATGAAACCGTGTAACCGGAGGCTAACTGACAAGCAATGGGTAGAATTCTTCTTGAGAAGTGTCAACCTTGAAACTGTATATGAACATCACTGAACTTGCGGCTGGATCCTACTTATTTATGCTATTCCGCCTCATATCAGTAATTGCAGACAAATTTTTGACCCGAAAACAGGTTTTCATGTTCATTCACCCACCGATCCCAAGTGCCACCGTTTTCAATAAGATTTTGACCACTCAGTGTTGAATATCGAAAGGACTGACACATCAAGTATTTGGAGCAGAATCAAGGAAACTTAAAGAGACGTTGAAGCCCTACCTAAATTGTGCCATTCAATGTGCTGATGCAGAAGCAATTAAACTGAAACGAAGTACAGGCTATACTGATTTTTTTTTAACTGCTTAACGTCTCTTAACTGCGAGGTCGTTAGAGACGGGAAAAGATGGGGGCAAGGAAGGGGAAGGAATTCGGCCATGGCCTTTTCAAGGAAGCATCCCGGCTTTTCCTGGAGTGATTTGGAAAACCATGGAAACCCAAATCTGGATGCCCGGACGGGGATTCGAACCGGCGTCCTCCCAAATGCGAGGCCAGAACGCTAACCGTTACACCACCACGATCGGTTGATACTGAAGTATTTTCAGTGAAGTAGATACTATAAAATAAATCTCGTTACATAATTATCGGACTATATATAACTAAACTACTACCGGTATCTTAACAAAATGCGCGTGTATGTCGAAGGAAATAGTTTGGTTGACAGATTGTAGTTTTTCATCTCTAAACCTGATCGATTCTCAGAAACCAGAAACTGGCAGTAAATGTGCTATTTTTTTTTTACCTTTTTGTGCCTAATGCATTTATTTAAGTTACTCGTGAACTTGTGCCGTTAGAGCTGTTCTTCCACTTTATAATTTTTATGTTCTTTCTCTTTATCGGTATCTAGCTTTTAAATCATTCGCCACCGATATTTTCCAACTGGATGAATGTATTTTTTACTTTTTTTCTTGCATTTTCTCGAAATCGACAACCACGATGATACTGCCAAATTTAATTTTTGTCGTCTGTAACTGTTATCATTTTGTTTTATTTTGTTACATTATTCAGTGGACTCAATATCAGCTGGCATGGATAAGCTTTTAAAGAATTTGAACCACGATTGTGATGTTGGTTAGCTTTTATGTTTAGTATGTTAAAGATGCTCGTTCTCGTTTATTTAAAGACTGTTAGAATCGATGGCATGGGAATAATTTGATTAGTGATTGACGCAATTAGAGTAAACCTAAACCTTATAAATAAACATGGTTGAATTTTTGGTATGACAAAAAGCGAATAAAAAGAAAACAGTATCTATATCGACTTTATAGCGATGTTAATGACAAAGATAATAACTTCAGTAAACACTAAAAATCTGTATTAAAAAAGAGAAGTTAGGTGTTATAGTCCGTTCAGTTCGCAGAGGCGGCACAAGGTCAATCTGCCCTATCCCGACTCCACTGCACTTATCCCTACATGCGTAGGGGAAATTTACCACTCGTTTAAATGGACACAGCATTCAGCTCAGAGAAGTAGGGCCAGGGGAAGTTGACCTTGAGCCGCCAGTTCGTAGTGAACAGGGTAAAACAAGAACTGTTAAAAATTGACTTTAGAGTAATTGTTCGTTATGGAATGTTGTGTGTCAGGGACGAGTGGGAGCAGGAGGCGGCGGCAGCTGCCCCCGCGCAGCCGAGGCCGGGCCCGTCGGGCGGGGTGCTGGGCTGCCCGGCGCAGCTGCCCGTGGGCCCCTGCTGCGCCGCCATGGCCGCCGCGACGGCAAAGTGGAGGCGACGCACCGACGACGACGGCTACGACGCCGACGCCAGCTCGGACCTCGCCGGATAGACTCTGTAAAACACACACACTCCAATAAAGCTTCGCCAACAACCACCTGTCAACTTTACCCGTATACGGCAGCACTAGCTGAATACCACGGCTTCGTATGCGTGCGCTTAGAATTTCATTGCTAGAACTGCATATAGAACGCTGTAAGTTACGTGAAAAGTGTCTAAAAATCCGTGGAGTCGCGATAGTATGACGGAGAAGCCATCACCAAACCATTCTACCAGTGAACCTGTCTCATGAAGATAACAATTTGCAACATGTTTAAAAATAGCAACAACTGTACGTAGCTAAGTGTTCCTCCAGTGGTTTAAAATTACGTCACTTTCTGGGACATATTTTATGTCAATGCCATCTGTATTGTGTTTTTGCTAAGATATTACAGCTTCTGAGGGTTGGAAATCTTTGAGGTAGCTAAACATAAATGCCCATGAGAAAAACACTTTTCTAAGTGTACCTCCGCTATTTCCAGTGTCTGTCTCTGAGCTTAGTTGATAGTCACCGCAGAGGGAACTAAAAACAAGACACAATCTATAGATACCAAAAACTTTTAGATCACAGACAAATAGACTGCTGCAAAGCAAATTCACAGATGTTCCATATAATAAGCAGAAAATAAGTATTTGTAAATAAAATTTATTAACAAATTATATACAAACTGACTGCGAGAGAAACTAAGCATGAGAGATCGATGTAACATTACAGACATTTACACACGTAATCAGTATGTCTGTCACCGTTTGGTTAGTTTGCAGAATTTCATGACAAAATATGCTATTTATCCCGAAAATACTATCCTTTGCCCTTCCTACTAATAAGAAGCATTTCCTTGTCGAATTTAATCAAGATCTGTTTAACAATTCAGTCGTTAAAATGTAACAAATAGACAGAGAGATAAACTTACCTTTGCATTTATAATGTTAGTGTAGATGGGAAAAATCACTTTAATCAAGAAAAATGTAGCTTGTCAGTTTTCAGGGAACTTGCAGATTTTGATGGTATGCCGTTTCGATTCTAATGTTTTTCTGCGACATATTTTTTTGATAATAATAAGCCTATCTGTATGAAATGTCACACAAACAATTATACTCTTGTTTTTTATTATTGTTTTTAAATTACACAGGTTTTGTGACGTGCGGGATTAGTTAATTTTTTAGTGGAGGGAACAGTCGAAGAGAAGAACTGTAGAGGAAGACAAGATTAGAATATATGAAGCACACAATTGAGGACGTGGGATGTAAGAGGTATGTTGAGATGAAGAGCACGACATAGGAAGGGATGGAGGATTGTATAAAACCATATGAGAGACTAATACATAAAAAAAATTTGATCTCAAGGCATAAATCTGCAAATACAAGTGAAACTGTGTAGTAGTATAAGTTCAATAATAATTAACGGGAGAATAAGCAAAATCTTTTAAACTATGTTTAGTAATATTTTATCATGGTTTATTGTAAATGTAATTCCCAGTGAATGGTCTGAATTAAAATAAATTTCAGACCGGTATTTAACACCATGAGTCATGTTTTTACCGTAATTGTCTGCCGAATTTAATGCAAGTATTTAAGATAAAATAGTCCAGTGTACATACAAAACTTTAAGAGTTTCTGTTAATAAGTTTTGACATCTTTGGAATTAATACTACTACAAAATATACTGTTTAGCATTACCGGTATAAAAACTTTATAACAAAGCATCAATTTCACATCTAAAAGGTTTTATATAACAATTAGTAATATCATTTTCAATACAACTAATCATTTGGAACTATTTAGACATTTTGGAATAGAGAAACTGATAAAAAAAAGCAAACCTGGATTTCATACTTTGTAAAGAAACAGTTTCAGCTCCCTCTATAGGCACAATATTGTTTTCCGTTGATGGCACCCATTGTTGACAAATTAGTCAAAGGATCAAGACGTAGTTATAATCTAATACCATCCGCTCCATCTCCTTTCCGCTCCATTGCGTTGATATGAAGGCCAGTAAGCTATTTTTTTAAACTAGATATATTTAACTAAAACGTAGGAATCAATTGGACTATAAACTTAAAATACTGATCTTGTGTGTGTATTATACTTCAGAATTATATTTGAGAAGCATAAGTGGTTTTCAAGTAGGCAGCATGTCTTAGGCAAGGATATTCGTGTGAATCTCAGTTAGTGGGATCTATGCAAGATATTTTGGATGAAATGGACAAGAGAATCCGAATTGATAGTGTAGCACTGGATCTTTCAAACGCTTTTCACAAGTGAGCCACAAAATGGTAGTAAATAAGTTAAAACTATTGGAGTGGATGAGAAAGTGATATGCTGGATAGAAGAATTTTTAAAAGACAGAAAACAAAAAGTTAGGGTAGGAAATACAAGAAGTGGAAGTAAAAGTGGGAGTGCCACAGGGTAGCGTATTGGGACCGTTGCTATTCATTATTCTAATGAATAATTTTTTGATTGTTTACTATCAGAAATTAGAGTGTTTGCTGATGATAAAATGCTATATAAAAGGTTCAAACTGAAGAGAACTATAAACAGCTGCAGGGTGATATGGATAGCATATCGAGTTGGGTTAATAAACATGGGATGAAAATAAATGCAAAGAAGAATCAGTTTATTAGATACACAGATAAAAAACTAAAGACTGATTTCGATTATAAGGTGTGGTAAGAATTGCTTGTTGAAGACTTGAAATGTAAATATCTTGGCATTACATTTTAATTTAATTTAATTTAATTGCAATGCAGCACAAGCTCCGGTGACAATTTCCCTACACACCCATCTTCCCCCTATCCTGCTCCCACCTACATTTACCCTCTACAAATTTTATCTTTAAATTCTTTCAACGTTTTTGGTAAATTATTCATCATTTCTCTTGGTAACTCATTCCACTCCCCGACACCCTTACCTAAAAAAGAGAATCTTCCCACACCCTTGTGCCTGAAATCAAGTACCAGCTTGTGGTCATGGTCATCTTTTCCCTTCCATGCACTGCTTTTCATACCTACGCCAATATCTTTCCATGTCTCATCGCCAGTATACGCCCTGTACACTTCCATGACCCTCCTCATCCTCCTCCTGTCTTGCAATGAATTTGATAACAAGCTTAACTGGGCAGGACACATTGGACAGGTAATAGTAAAAGGTTTCAAAATTCTGCACTTTTTGGAGAAAATTATCATGGGATGTACTAGAGAAGTAGAGGAACTGAGTTACAAAGCTTTGGTCAGACCATTGCTTGAATATGGTAGTGTAGTATGTGACTCCCATTTTGAGCATCAAATACAGGAGATGAAGAGGGTACAAAAAAGGGCTACTAGATTTTGTTCTGGAAATTATCGCAGAATGCAATCAGTAATAGATATGATAAAAGAGCTGGAATAGGATTCATTGGAAGACAGGAGGAGGGTGAGGAGGATCATGGGAGTGTACAAGGTATACATTGGTGATGATGCATGGAAAGATGTTGATGTAACAATAAAAAGTAATGCATGGAAGGGAAAAGAAGACCTTCACCACAAGCTGACACCGATTCCAGGCAGAATGGTGTAGGAGGATTCTCTTTTTTTTTAGGAAAGGCTGTTAGGGATTGGAATAAGTTACCAAGAGAAATGATGGATAGTTACCAAAAACGTTTAAGGAATTTGAAGTTGTAATTTATAGAGGGCAAATGTAGGAAGGTACAGGGAAAAAGGGGGGGGGGGAAGATGGGAGTGTAGCTAAATTGCCAATTAAATTATGTTCTGGTTATACAGAATGAGCCAGCGTATCTTTCTGGAAATTCAGCAATATAATCGTAGAGGATGAAGAGATAACAATTTATTTTTCTATTTTGACAATATAATTTTCAAAATATGAATTCATTAAACGTTTACTCCTGAAAAAATGTGAACATACCTAACTAAACCAATTTATAAACGACTCGATATTTATATTAAACAGACTCCAGTTCACGAATCAAAAATATTTATTCGTTGTGTCACGGTTGAGTCTTCTGTATTTTGGACGACTGCTGTTTCTCCCTGGTTTTTCTCTGGCGTAGGCCTTAGTGATTGCAACCAGTGATACATCTACAATGATCCCAGATCTTGTCTGTTACATGCGATCCAACCTGTGTATATTGTGACACCGGACAGATTAAGTGATTCCTTCAGTTGTTGTTATATTTATTCATACAAAAAAAGTGAAATGCTGGTCCAAGATGTGCAGTACTGTATTGTATTCCCTCTCGCCTTATTCTGTCGTTTCTCTATTTGATTGTTAAACGTGGAACGATCTTACACAGTACTAGTGTAGGCAGCCTGCAGCGAGAAATCGCTACAGTCTTGAAGCACATCAACAGCTGCAGGTGCTACAATGATCGCTCTTCACGCATGAAAAGTTCAGGAGAAGAAAGTATTTTTTGGGAAAAAAGAATTTTTAATTTCAAAACGCTTTGCTTGTTCCACAGCAGTATTTGTTCTAACAGCTAATAGACCTATGCTTCATTTCTTTAAGGATAATTGTGATTTCAAACATATTTTATTACTGTTTTAACAATACTATGTCATAAAAAAACAATTCCAGAAAGTCGATTAATTAATGGTGAGGTATATTTCGAAAGGATTCTTGGCACTTGGACCTTCTTTGTTTCCAGGGATTGCTCTTTACGAATGGAGGTAGATTAAATCAGTCATCTGGCAGAGACGGTTGTTTCCTTTTAGGTTGAATGACGATACTTTCATCATACCACTGTAGATTTAGTGACGTAACGGAAATATATAAATAAAAAAGAATATTTAGCTCCTTGAGAAACGATAAAAATTAATATTATATACTCTTAGAGAAAAGCAAGACGACATAGGTTGCTATGGAAATAAATACTCATGAGATGTTTCCTATCGGCGTAAAGCGTAGATCGGGTGCTTGTGATTATCATTGCCTGAAAGAACCTGCATCTTCGGAGATTACCCAATTTCGATGTGATCCCTAGTGGATTAAAATATTATACAATAAACAAAAACTGTTTGAATCTAAAAAACTGAATAATTTATAATTATAACTACTTCCAAAATCATCGGTAGCATCACAATATGCCAGTGAAGCATCGTGCGATGGTGATGACTTAGGATTGTTACCACTTTCACTGCTCTGGTCTTAAAGAGGAATTTTTTAAAGGCACGTAGAGGAAATGAAAACTGAAAAAGATTTAAAAATTTCTTGATTTTCTCATGGTATCACTTTAAATAAGTCATGCTTGCACTGAGCGTTTTCAAGCACCACTCGTGAGAAAGTTTGACGAAAGATTTTTGGTTTACAAGACATGTATTTTCATCACACTCAAAGTATGAATGCCCGCCCACGTATTGGGAACACGATGTTGATTACCTCTAATCTCTTCATAAAATGCACCGTATGATGAAGCATGCGATGTAAAGTGTAATTTTTATTTTGGGCCCCATAAGAGATGCAAAATATTGATAGTTATTCGAGAGCCAGATAATTAAAACAAAATTCCACAACACAGAACAAACATCACCTCTCCTTTACATCTATAATCTTTAGCTTAGGTGTAAAAAGTAGCGGGCTGGATCCGAATGAGTCATTAGGTGGGCTGTGGAGTATACACCCCTCCTTGCCAAATGGCACGGTCCTACGTATATCAGTAAGATTTTTAAACTGAAATAATGTAAAGTGTTTTCGTTCGGTCTTCTTGCTTTTATCTTTGGTAAGTGATCTTTCCTTATTTTCGTTGTCTAACCGCAGTTATCACTACTACGTAGCAACTCAATACAGTAAACGATGAGTGACCAAACAAACATCAATTGCAGGCAGCTGAACTGTGTCATGAATGTAGTCCATGTATGGACACTCATCTTTATTGCATACATTCTCTGGCACCTTCATCTTTCTTTCCAAAACTGCATATTTTTCAATGCATTATACGTCTGCACCGTCATTCTTACTGCAATTTTAGCTATGACTACCATATTATATATGACATGCAGTTTTAAAATATACTTTTAATGAATTTTTGCGAAAAATGGACCCTCTTCAAACACAACCATTTCACACGCTTTGGTGTGATATTTGTTATATTTTTTTTTTTTTTAGTTGTGACTCCTACCATTTCCCTGATGAAATAGTAACTTTTCTTGATTTGCTATTGTTTCCAGACATCGCTCCAGGTGAATGCCGAGATGGTTTCTTCAAAAGGCCATGGCCCTTTCTTTGCTCTCCGCCCTTTCCCACCTCTAATGACCTCGACGTCGACGAGACGTAAAAAAAGAAAAAGTAATCGACGTGGTAACACTTGAATTAAATAAAGCTAAATACCCCATAACAGCACATAAAATTTTATTTTCAACATTAAACGCCATTTCGTTAATTTACCGCTTTACTGTTAAGGGTTGCTATTTTAGTGTTAAGGGATTTTTTTTTAGGTATTATGGTTTTGCTGTACGTAACAGTTAATTGTGATATACAGTAAGCTCTGTTTAATCAGTCTTCATAATTGCTTCTCGCTTCTTAAAAATGAAGTTATTGTTGAATGATTTATAAATCTTTTATAAATTTCGTGGGCGTATACTACGTGCCTTTGAAATTCTTAGTAGCAATATGTAATTGACTCAATATCATTGAAAGTCTTGTGGACCGTAAATACGTTGGAAGATGATTGTATCTAATAGATTTGGTCAACCATGCTTTGGTAAACAGCTTCGAGCGTATTACATTTTCCCAGAAATGAGTTCTTTTTTTTTTTTTTTTTTAAATCTTTTGCAGAGTATACAAACCCTTTTCAAACAGTGGTTGCATACTTCACGTTACAAATTTAACCACCCACTGCACACATCTTAAAGACTGAGTGATAGCCGATTGCAAGTTATATGCATTCATACATAGCCACGTCATCCATCACTACACTTTGGTAAGTGCCTGGATGGAGAAGAGTGGCGAATCTAGGAATATTCCAGGCGGACAAAACTTGAGATTGCCGCCCCTTCAAACATGAATTTGCCGCTCGGGGCAGTAGAGAGCTACTCTTAAACTTTGCCGCCCCCCTGATGGTTGCCGCTCGGGGCAGTGGAGCAAAAAAAAAAAAAAAAAGATCTCCGCCACACAAATTTGCCATTTACCGCCTCTTCAAACATGATCTTGCCGCCCACCCTCCCGAAGTTGCCGCCCGGGTCAAGCGCTCCGGTTTGGTACCCCCTAGAACCGGCACTGCTCGACAATAATTCTCTCTTATCTACATTCGAAGTTAAGGAATGCAGTTCACTGATAAATTACAGATGCCCATTATAAAAGTCGAAGGCGTTAAGTTTTTAGCGATGTCTCCAATATACGGAATTAGAACTGTATATATATAAGCGGAAAGAAACCTCCACCGTTCACTACGTATGTCCAGTACGTGATGCGACGGAGCTCACTTTTTCCTATATCCGTCATAGCGACACTTAAGTACTTTATGCTGTACTTTCGTATATTTACATTTCAGGCAAAAACACTGGGATAAATGGAAGATTAGCACGAATAAACCTCAAAATACATTGGTCGGTGCCATCGCATTGTGTAAATTCAAATTCTGAAGTGTTTTCCCATCAGCTTATCTATGAATTCGTAGTTTCCCTCCGTCTCCTGTTTGCGCCGAGTTTGGTTTATTATTTATTGCACCACAAACGTTATTGATACCACTTTATTTGAAAATTAATGGATACACAGAAAGTTGCTGGTATTGTGACATAATTTTTTTACGTGTGTTGGTTCTAAAAGCTAGCGGCAGTCAACTTTTAAACACGAGCGGCGGATGATATGACACGAAGAATACGTACGAGTACTAGAATTAAGGATATCAGACTGCCCACCGAGCGTGGTGGGTGAACGGTAACGCTCTGGCCTCGCATTCGGGAAGATGCTGGTTCGAATCTCCGTCCGGCCGTCCAGATTTGTGTTTTTCATGATTTCCCCAAATCACTCCAGGCGAATGAGGGGATGATTCCTTCAAAAAGCCATGGACAAATACTTTTCCATTCCTTGGACCTGTCCTTCCCCGCTTCTAATGTCCTCGACATAGTGGAGGCGTAAAGTCATAACGGAAAAAAAACATACAGAATGGCTGTTACCAATTCCGGATATGGATTGTACTTAGGAAACCAATTACTCAGCTATAATCAGAGTACTTGAAATAGACTGTTCCGTTTCAGGTCAATGGAATACACAATATACGCAGATTTTGCGGTTCCAACTCATTCTCCTTAATTGCTAGATGCTTGTGAGACAACGGAGTCAGCAATAGGGCTCCATTTCGTAAAAACCAGCGTTATCTTTCTTAATGTTTCATAATCATTTTATTGCATTCTGAACCCTGCCACACTGCTTTCAAGTTCGTTTTTTATTACCGAAATCAAAACTTTATTTCTTTTTTTCTTTTCGTAACAACATCGCTCAGCTTATAAGAGACATGACTTTTCCAGAAAACATTCTTTCCTAATTTTATCATGTTTGAAATTTTATGTTCGTTACTAGTTTTCCATATGTCGAACCAGATTGTTACTTATGCTAAAACAAACATTACATGAGTTTCGTAATCTTATTCAGACTTTATACACCATCCCATATCACTTCACACATATTAAAATTGTGGATTCACCATTAAATTGTTTATTTGTGGAAGGTAGCAATATTTTATTTATCTTAGACCATATTATTAATTTTTGCTACTTTAAACATGCGTAGGGGAGACCGGGGCAAGTTGACGATGTTAACGATTAAACATTTTTAATAAATTCATTTTTTGAAGAAAATATTTTTTCATTGCAAATATTATTAGTCTGGTCTTTTATTGAAATGTTCGTAATTATATACAACTTTATTTTCATATTATCAAAGCTTTTTTATTAATTTTAGAAAGTAATGCAAATCTGTCATCTTGCCCCTGGACTGGGGCAAGATGACTTTGACCACGGGGCAAGATGACATTTAATTAAACTGTAATACATTTTTATTGTTATACATCAATATGTGTACATTGTTGTATATACATTAACAGAAGTCACATACAAATTTCCCTCCTTCACAGTTTGAACAGTCTTCGTGCCACCATTTAAAGTACAAGCAACACTGTATCCAGTCATCTGATGGAGGGTCTTCATAGATGTCATCACATCCTGAACACTGAACTAAACTTTCTTCGGAAGCATTTCTTGATGTTGTCACAACTCGGGTTTTATTTCTTTAATTCAGAAGAGGTAAACGTCAGTTTCTTAGTAAAACTTAAATTTCTTGCATCCCGAGCCTGTGCGCATGAAACAAACATCCAATTCTTACGTCATCTCTTTTCTTCAAATGGCGAGGTAGTGTTGCTTCAGGGATATTGTAAACGTTCGCTGCACCCAAGCAGGACTTTCTTACTCCTTTGACATCAATTATTGCAACAGCCAAAGCATTTCGGTCCCACTCGCCTCTGGAGGACTTCTTTTTATAAGTTCTCACCATATCTGGATCATAAAGTGTCATGAATAAGTAAAGTAGCGCACTTCCAAATTTTAAGAGAAACTATGTGAGTCATGCAAGTCAAGACTCTTACACAAAACACAAAAAAGGCACTCAAAGACTGAAACAGACACAGCGAAAGTCATCTGGGGCCAGATGACGAGGTCGTCAACTTACCCCAGCCAACTTGCCCCGAACGACAATGGTAGAAACTATCAATTATTGCGGCAGTTTAAAAAAGAATGAGATACAAATACACAGCGTTTATGAAAAGCACATTGTTTAAGCTACTCATGTATGAAAAAGTATAAAACAATATCTTACCTGTTAGTCTGTGAAGTCTTAATTCAGAGATGTAGAAAATTACAGCACGTCACAGAGAATTTTCGATCAGCGAATAGCGAGGAACAATACGACACGAGCGACGCCAGTGCTCTATATTTTAGTTCCTAGTCGTATAGAGAGCTAGTAGTATGAATACAGTGCTGCTACATAGAAGCGGGAATTTAAATTAAATCATTCGTCATCTTGCCCCGCTCGTCAACTTGCCCCGGTCTCCCCTATCTGTTTATGCCTGTTTATTTCCCGCTTTGCTGGAATTTTAAAACAGTGAATAACTGAGTGAAAATATTTCTAGTTAGCTGCGGTATTGCACCTGTTTTAAGTCCAGTTAGGTTTATCAACGTTGTATCGTTGCCATGGGGACGTGCATAAATTCCTGAAACGGAATTGGTGGGGGATGTTACACATACCACACCCCTCCTCCCTGTATATCATATATTTTTTCATCGCGGTCTGTAACAGCCATCTCATACTGTTCAGGTACAAGTCTTGACCTCCTAGTTTACCGTTGTTATTCAGATGTACTCTATTTTAACTGCCTTTTTTTGATTTTATGCCCAGGGGAGCGTGCAAAAAACTACGTGGCTCGGCCCAGAGGGGAGGGGACGGGAGGGGTTGGCTGGAAGACTACGCTGTGCTACGTTCGGGGAGGGGGGGGGGGGGGTTCCGAGCCAGGCCACGTAGCTTTCTTTTCATAACATTTTTAAATGATGAACAGAACTTATAACAGCATGTGAATATCTATTTCCCTTAGTTAATTATCTCCGTATGTAATTTACAATAGTCTGACAAGAGAAAACAGTACAAAATGTCTTCTGGAATCAAAAGGGAAAAAAGCTACGTGCTTCGTGGGGGAGGGGTTCACAGGAAGCCAAAATGGAGCTACGTGGTTTATGCACGCTCCCTAATCGACGTCGAGGTAATTAGAGGCAAGAAACGGGAAGGAATTTGGCTATGGGCTTTTGAAGGAACCATTCGGACTCTTTTTATCATCTAGTTGTTCTTCCTGTGCTTTATGGAGATATTAAATTGCACTTATCTCAGTGCACTGGATGTGTGGTTTATCCATTGTCACATAGTTTTCTCTACGAACCAAACAACCAGAAAAAAATTATTCAACGACATACCTAAAGTTGTCCTCTCTGATCAACTGAAGAACAAAAATTTGTAAAGATCGAGGTATGTGATGGGAGTGGAAAGGGGTGAGGGAAGTGCTAAAGGGGTGGAAGTTCATGGGAAGGACAAGTTTCCAAAGGTTGTAAGAGCGAAGGTAATGAACTAGAGATAAGTGATGGTAATGGAATTCTGGAGAAAGCGATAGACATGGAAGATCTGGCGTGCCACCCGCACAGGTAGATAATGATAACCTACGTTGTTTGGCTTCAGCCACGCGATTAGCTAAGTTTATTGCATGTAATGGAATGTGACCCGAGTACACAGAACACGGGTGTCGGACTTTGCCACTTGCGTTGATATGGAGACAGAAATTGACACCGGCGGCGCAGCTCAGCAGGTGACGCATTCGACCTTGTGTTCGAGCCTGTTGCGCAAGGCGGGTCTCCTGTGCGCGCAGTCCAAGTCACATCTCGCTCGCGTGAACATGGGTCTGCGCGACTTCATCACCAGAGCAGTCGTCCTGGCCGTAGGCTGCTTCTATGGAGTGCTGCTGGTGTGTCGTCTGGTATGGCGGCAGCTGTGGCAGCCCTTCGCACCTGTGTGGAAGACGCGCAGCAGGCCTAGTCCTCCAGCCGTGCTATCCGACCCTCAGCTAGGAGACCACCACTACGTCCAACTCAAGGTAAAGTAGTTAGATTGGGATTGTCATAGCTTTACGTTCAGGATATACCATAT
Organism: Vandiemenella viatica; assembly: GCA_031002005.1. Classification (NCBI taxonomy): domain Eukaryota; kingdom Metazoa; phylum Arthropoda; class Insecta; order Orthoptera; family Morabidae; genus Vandiemenella; species Vandiemenella viatica. The sequence continues at coordinate 169,800,349 of JARYHS010012519.1, read as the reverse complement.
AGTCTTCTTCTATCTCGTTCAGTCATCAGGGGCCATTAATAAATTACGTTGCACAAACTTCATGATTTTTGTAACCCCCATCCACCGCTCTTGTGACAGGTGGTCGCATTTGTGTGACTCCCCCTCCCTTGCAATGACGTCAAATATTTTGCAATTTTAAATTTAGAAATTATAAAATTAAAACAGCACTTCGAAAATTACTAATATTTTTCTATTTAAAATATTTTTTCATAAAATCAACGATAAATATTTTTTTTTGAAAACTGACAAAACGTAACAAATCAAATGAACAATAGAGAATTTGAGGGTAAACAAATGAAAATCTGCGACACAGTTACTTTTGTTGCTTTAATTTATTTTGTGCATGACGCGTTTCGGGAATTTATTCCCATTTTCAAACGCACTATAAGTAGGTTTACATATTTTTATTTATAGAAATATGAGGAGTCGTTGTGTTTGATTCTGCTGGACGTTTGTACAGTTTTCATGCGATTTGTTTTTGAAGGTTTCTGACGAAAATGGCACCACAGAAACAGAAACACACACACGAATACATCCTTAAATTACACAAACGTTGAAAATGGGAATAAATTCCCGAAACGATTCATGCACAAAATAAATTAAAGCAACAAAAGTAACTGTGTCGCAGATTTTCATTTGTTTACCCTCAGTTTGAAACAGTTGCAGACTTTCACTAATCCATTTTGTTATGGATAAAGTTCAGAATAGAGAATTTAATCATCTCGTGTCCATGGACTTTGGACCCTTACCTTTACATTATTTATGACTGGAATAGCGGTCACTTCGTTCTCGATTTGGATAATATTAGGAACATTCGATGCGTCATCATCTTCATGATCTTCAACCAGACATACAGGATCATCATAGTTTATGAAACAAAGAACTTCCATATCACGTCTAGTTGGAATTTTATGAGCATGAATCTTCATGATGGGCAAAACCTCTTGTTGCCTCTAATGTGATTGCTTATGTTGGTTTGTGGCTTTATATGATGAAAAATATAGATCAAAGATGCCACACTATCGTTTAAATAAGTATGCGAAAATCATATTTAGTCAAATTCTCAAAGACTATGACCTTTCGGCGTATGTCAAAGGCGGCAGACGTGCGACGCCGTAGGTACAGCGAGCGTGAACTCGCGCGGCGACACCTGCCAAAAAGTGATACAAATTATACATCTGACGTCACGAAGATATGATTCGGTTCCCATTCACCCCTTTTTGTAAATACGATATCACACTTTGTTGACCCCCATCCCCTTTAGCGTGGGACGTGATTTATGGATGGCCCCTCCTCTGGAGCAAAGTCGTATTTGACGCACCAATCTTGTCTATCACGCGCACTTGGATATAAAGCGTCCGATGTCTTATTCTCCATCTCTTGGATGCAGTTCCTTTTTCTCCGAATTCTGGGTACCAGACTTTTCCAAATGCATTTGTGAGTCCAGATCTCTAATCAATCTGTCTGACATATGCAAGAACAAGCGGTACTGTTTTTTATTGTTTCCGAAACAGAGCTGCAGGCATGGGAGATTTAATCTCGAGCTTTATTTTTAACATTTTATAAAATCCTGGGTCCGTATCTCACGCAAAAATGTAATTGTGCGATGTGGGTCTGATAGGATGTCGTCTTTTTCATTGACAGGATAGTTTATTATTGTCATTTTATGAAGTAATTTTTGACTTACAATATGGACCTACTGGTGAGTCTTTAAATTAACAAGTGGCCCAACTTGAGTATGGCGTAATCTCTGCTCTTGGCTGGTTCCTGTGACCATAATGATGTCATCAAACCATATTCTTGTGATCTGTCAGAATTCGAAGGACATTTGTTTTGTAGAGGTGTTTTTCACCTATAAAAATGATGCTAATCTATTGAAATTTGGATTAAGTGCATCGATATAATGTATTATTCACGTTTCCCAATCACATTTTAGGGAAAAGTCGTCACAAATTAAATTAAAAATGCCGAAGTATGAGATGGTTGCGCAACTACAAAATGGCACCAACACAGCAAAAAATAACAGAAAAATTGTCAGTACAGGGATCATTTCAACCAGTTTTTTTTTTTTTTTTATCTCGGAGAGGTTGTGGTTAGGTTGAAATGCGGCCTGACCAACAGATTTTTTTTGTTTTGTAAATTTTGTTCTGTGACATCCAACTCTGTGCCGTATTTGTTTACGAAGGAAGCAGTCGATTGTCTCAGATTTCGTCTATCCATACAACATGGTGAGCGCCGCTGAAATACACTCGGACGTAGATTTCCTGTTTGTAAATTTACAACGGAGAGAAGCTGAAACGCCAAGAAGAACATTACATACAGGAATTAATTAAATTTCAAGAGATTTTCATATATATATATATATATATATAACTGGAAGAAGTTCGTGCAATCACCGACCTTACATGCTACGAAACTTTCGTCACAACTTATTACAAAGATATATCACATGAATGACACATTCGTCGACGAGAAAATCAGTCGTGAACGGCCTATACTGGTTGTATTATACGTGTTTTACTGGCTGACTAATTTCTGCATGCATTTAATATTTTTAATCTCAAGTAAATAAAAAATATTTAATTATAATTATTTTGAATGAGAAAAGGTTCAGACCAAATTAAAAGTCATAACTTAAAACGTAAAACTAGACTGTCATAACTTGGTCATTTATTTACAGTGTGATATACACTGATAAAAATGTCCCATTTAACTTTAATAATAATTAAAGAAAACGCAGACCCCATCGTACAAACACGGTCAACATGAATAAGAATTTGCTTCACAAGTGAAATAAACTAGAGAAAATTATTATTTCGCCCAGCAGTACAGATTAATTACAAACTTTAAACATTTTACACGCACAATTACAAGATATCAAAGAGGTATGTTAAGACTTTTTCAAGTGACGAGTATTTGTACCAACTCCTTAAAAGTCGATAAAACACAATTATCATCGAGTAAATCTTTGCCATGGCATTTTTCAGGTTGTAGAGCTTAGTGAATTCTGGTGCAGTCAGATTACATGTTCGATGATTATACCGTCTCAATCAGAACACGGTGAAGACACCACCAACCCGATCTTCCCTCAAAAATATACTAAGCCACATTTGTGGCAAAACGTTTTTTATTTTTTTTATTTTTTTATTTTTATTTTTTATTTTTTTTTATGTGTGTCGCAGCCACAAGGGCTCTGTTTGTGCATGTCCCGCTACCGTGGTAGCTCTACTGCTAAGTGTCACTTGTATTGGATAGGTTGGTTTGGGGACTCTTTATTTGCGCTTTGAGGGGAAAACATGGCTATGGTCGTCTAGGACGACCTTATGTGAAAAACCCCTACAGTTTTCTTATGTATCATACCAGTTTATTCAGGCTGGTATATAATGCTTAATGGTACTCTGTGTGAGTGCCAGTGCCTTGGCATTGCTGTGCCAAGGGTATGGAGCCTGTTGTCTATGTCTCTGTAGTTTTCAATTCGGCGATAGAAGTCCTCGGTTTGGCGAAATATTTCTGTTCTGATTTTTTCAGTATCTGTCTCGTTGTGTATGTGGGCTGTTGATGTGAACCTCGGCGTTCTTAGGATTGTCCTGAGGCACCGGTTCTGGAGTCGTTGTAGGTGTTGGATGTTATAGTTCGCCGCCGTTCCCCAGACCTGGCATCCATACAGAATGAAGGGGCGAATGACAGATTTGTATAGTCTGAGTTTTGTTGTGGTTGTGAGTTCAGTGCTGTTCAGTACTGGAAAAAGGTTTTGGATAATTGCTAAGCCCTGTCTTCGTCTCTCTAGGATGTGGTTGCGGAAGAGGAGCTTGGAATCAAGCGTTATACCGAGGTATTTAGTTTCCTTCTTCCATTCAATTTCTTGACCCATTATTTTTAGTTTTCTTGTGAGTACTGGCCTTCTTTTGGTGAAGAACACTGCTGAACATTTTGTTGCATTGACTTTTATTTTGTTTATACGGCACCATTTGTCGAAGAGGTTGAGGCCTCGTTGCATTCGCTTGATTGTTACTTCGGGTTTGCTGCCTGTCGAGTATATTGTTGTGTCATCTGCAAACTGTGCGAATTTGATGAAGGGTGATGCTGGTGGATCGTTTACGTAGCAGTTGAACAGGATTGGTGCGATTGGAGACCCCTGGGGGATTCCCGCCGGGATGGAGTGTAGTGCGGACCTTTGACCATCAACGGATACATAAAATTTCCGGTTAGTGAGGTAGCTTCCGATTAACTGAATGTAGCAGTGGCGGATGGTCGTCTGTGTTCTTAGCTTGGTGATCAGGTTGGCGTGCCACACCTTGTCGTACGCCTTTTCTATATCCAAGAACACAGCGGCCGTCGAGTTTCTCATGTTAAATCCCCTTGTCACATCTTCAGTTAACCGGACAAGCTGGCTTGTGCTACCCACTCGGCTTTGGAAGCCGAATTGCTCAATGCGAATAGTTTTCTCCGCCTCTAAGCTGATGTTAATTCTCTTAAGCAAGAGGCGTTCAAGTACCTTAGAGGCGGCGGGGAGTAGACTGATTGGCCTGTAACTGCTTGGGAGTCGCTGGTCTTTCCCCCTTTTGGGGATGGCCGTGACCTTCGCGACTTTCCAGCTGTCTGGGTAATATCTTTCCAACATGCAGGCATTGAAAATTTTTGTTAGGAGGACTATGCCTTTGGTCGGCAGGTTTTTTAAATGCATATTGGTGATTTGGTCTGCCCCCGGGGACTTGTTTTTGTGGAGTTTCTTTATCACTCCGCGGACCTCTCCTGGTGTGGCGAGCTCGGGTTGGTCCTCTGGTGGTGCCTCCATAATGTCTTGGGCCGTTTCTCTGATATTATCGGCCGTCTGTTTTTCAGCATCTGTAAGGTTATATTCCACCTCGGTGTATTGTGCCGCAAAGTGCTCCGCCAGGACTTCTGCCTTCTCCATTGGCATAAAGCATGGCCCGGCTGGTCCATTGATCGCTATGTTTGATTCTCTCGGCTGTTTAAGTGCCCGCACCAGTTGCCAGGCTTCTTTGTTTTGAAGTGTGAGCTGTGACATTTTCGTTTCCCACTGCTGAGTTTTTAATTCTTGCAAGCGCCCTTTCAACTCCATGGTTAGCTGTCTGTACCTTTGCTTGTCTCGAGGGTCGCGGAAACGCTGCCATAGCTTCCTAGATGTATTTTTGAGGTACCTTAGATTTTCAATGTCTGGTGGCAGCTCCGTGGTTGTTGGTATCCTGTGGGATGTTGTTACAGAGGAGCGTTTGTCCGCGTCCTTCACCACACTGTCAAAGTGTTCGATTGCCTGATCGATCCTTGCTTTGGATGTCACATTGTAGTTGGCTCTGATCTTATTGTGTACGACTCTATTGAATTGGTCCCAATCGGTTTCCTTGATTTTCTTAGGTTTGGTGTGAGGCAGGACCCAATTCCTAATTGATAGGAGAACTGGCTGGTGGTCTGAAGACATATCGTTGACTGTTTGTAGTCGAACCCTGCGGTCGATCTCCTTGACGACGGCCACGTCAAGGACATCTCCTCTTCGCCGTCTGTCGTTAGGGATGTAAGTTGGTTCCTTAGGTCCCAGCACATGTATGTTCCGTCTACCGGTTAGTTCCAGGAGCTGTACACCTCTAGTATTGTTGGTCCTAGAGTTCCAAGTTTGATGCTTGGAGTTCAAGTCCCCTGCGATAATGACCTTTCTTCCCGTTGCTATCAGGGAATCCAGGTCGACTTCGTATAGAGGCTTGTTTGGGGGCTGGTACGTTGAGATGAGTACGATGTGGCCCTCGACGGTATGTATCCGTACCGCCGTGGCTTCCATGGATAGTAGTTGTGGTGTCTGGACATGTTGATGCGATATCTTTTTCTTGATTAGGATAGCCGTACCGCCTCCCCTTTGCCCGATCCTGTCATTCCTGTATGCCTGATATCCGGATATGTTGAATTTCATGTTCGGCTTAAGGCATGTTTCGGTGAGGAGGACTATGTCTAGCTCGTTGCGCCGCATGAATTCTTGTAGCTCTAGTTTTTTGTTCCGACACTGTTCGCGTTCCAGAAGGCTATTTTGCAGTCAGTTTGGCGTACCTGTTGGCCCGCCATTACTTCAAGAGCGACATTACGCCTTTCATTAAGGCAAACAGTTTCCCTGTGTCGTCCTTTGCTTCTTTAATCTTTTTCAGAGTTTTCATCATTTTTTTGATGAAAGATTTCCCGTTGGGGCTCTTTGACTTCTTCTGTTCTTACTGTGTGCCTACAGTTCTTCTTTTTATGGGTTGGTTCAGTGTTGTCATTATTGATTCCGGAAGTTGTGTGGGCATAAGTTCGTTTCTTCTCCTTTTGTGGTTGTTCCTGTGGGTTTATAAACGAACAAATATTTGTAATTTATCAACTGATCGCAGGTGTCCACCAGGCCAGGGACGTTTCTCCAGTCCTCGGATTTGTCGAACATGTAAACAATACTATAAACAAACAGAAATTCTGTCTCGCTGGGCAGGTATGGTATCAAAAACATCATCCTGAAGCAGCTTCAAGCCGCTGCAATCCAGAAGCTAGCGGCACTTCCCAAGCCTCGGAAGTATCCCACCATCCCGCAAAACTTTAAGCCGGTGTCACTACTACCAGCCGTGTCAAAGACGTTTGAAATACTACTACTGAGGAGAATGATGGTCCCCGTGCAGCACCTCAGCATCATCCCTCCGGAAGAGCTTGGCTTCCGAGATGGCCTTTCCACAACGCACCAAGTGACACGGGTAGTTGAAGAGGAGATAGTCTCATTCAACCGACGCAGATACTGTGGAATGGTTCTACTGGACAAAGCCATAGCCTTTGACACGGTCTGGCACGCGAGCCTGCTACGCAGAATGATGGTGGCAGGACTACCCAAGTCTTACATAGAACACATAGAACCCGTTCACCTCTACTTGAGCCGCAGAACATTCAAAGTGCGAGACGAGAAGTCGCAGTCTAAAAGAAGAGTCTGTGCCGGGATACCTCAAGGTTCTGTCCTGCGCCCGGTACTTTACATCATCTTCACGGCCGACATTCCAAGCCCAAAACTTTTCACGGCGCTGTATGCTGACGACACTGCGGACCCCTCCCCCTTTTTTTCTTTACAGACAGCTACTTGTAATTCTTGTGAAGATCATTTTTACTTCTAATAGGCTTACCATAATTGTGTATTTTACAATTTGTTTGGAATAAATTATAATTGTGACTACAAAGGACACTAATGTGTATATATACTGTCACAAATGTTCAAATCCCTAAATTCTTGAACAGCTATCTGCATGAAGTTCTACTGCTAACCCCACACATAATTCTTGTTACTCGCTTTTGGTCTCTGAACACTTTGTCTCTCTGAGTATAATTGCTCCAGAATATTATTGCAAATGACATGCAAGAAATGAAAATAAGCGAAATGAATTAGTTTCCTCATACAGAGATTACCTACTGCTGAAATTTATTGGTTTACGTCTCGTCGACGGCTAAGGTCATTACAGGCGGGATGGGACTGGGCACAAGGAACGGGAAGGTGGTCGGTCATGGCCTTTTTGAAGGAAGCATCCCGGCATTCGCCTGGAGTGATTTGGGGAAACCATGGAAAACCCAAATCTGGATGCCCGGACGGAGATTCGAACCCGCGTCCTCCCGAATGCGAGGCCAGAACGTTAACCATTCACCCACCACGGTTGGTCCCTATAGATGAAATGACACGAATTGCAAATTTGGCTGAAGTTCAGTATCTCTCCTTATAATAGTTCCTTTACCGCCCGGTGCACCGAGTGTGGTGGTGTAACGGTTAGCGTTCTCGTCTCGCATTCGGGAGGACGCCGGTTCGAATTCCCGTCCGGGCATCCAGATTTGAGTTTTCCATGGTTTCCCAAATCACTCCAGGCAAATGCCGGGATGCTTCCTTCAAAAGGCCATGGCCGAATTCCTTCCCATTCCTTGCCCCCTCCCCCCCCCCCCATCCTCTCCCGTCTCTAAAGACCTCGCAGTTAAAAAAAACCGCCCAGTGGCAGCTGCTGTGTACAGAAATCCTCTGTCTTTAATAAAATTTGCAATAGAGCTTTGACTTGTACGAGTTGATTTAAAAACAAGATATTTTCTCAGGTTTCGCCCGAAATAATTTGTCCTTTGAAAAGGTTGAATAGAGTATTCTGATTTATTACAACGATTGAGATAGGAGAGGTTACTATTCAGAAGTAATTGTTTTGCACTGACCCTATATCATCTGGTAGATCTTCGCGCTGAATTAAACTGAACTCCACGTAGACACACTTCGGTAATCGCTGGCACCGCTGTGGATGTGAGGTTATAGTGTCACACGGACTTTTCATCCACCCGAGATACATGTAAACAAATAAGCCTAATTACTAAGCACATGTTTTTGTCAACAACTGGTTCTTACAATTTTAAATTTAGGTTTCCAAATCATGTTGAAGGAAACTGAAGTAATATGTATAATTTCAAGAAGTTTGCGTAATGTGATGAGTCTTACATGCGAATGGTATCAACCGTGAACACAACCACATTGCACAGAATGTATGCTGCTATTAGAAACTTAGTGACATTGACGAAAATTTCAACTATTTCCCCCCCCCCCCCCCTTTTGACGTTAACCTGAATGTAAATTGAAGGTTTTGGATGGTTTTGTTGGTGTTATTCATACGGGAAGAATTCCTAACTCAAAGCCATTAAGTATATGACGAAATAAATTCCGGTAATTATTTCGTATGTAGAATGGAGGCTGAAAATACGGTCATAATTTCTCTATAAATCCTAATCAAAAATCGATTTGAATCTAAATGAAATTTTTTATTCTCGTCACGTATAACCATACTCTCTGTTTCGCTAAAAATTACGACTACTAAATACATCTCTTCAGAAATTTAAAGTAATCCTCGTGGCATGTTATTAGAAACATCTGAGCGAAAGGTAATTGTAACTCTGTTTTGGCTTCCATACTTTTGACCCGCCAGAATTACAGTAACAGAAACTCAACATATGATCTAAAAGTCTAAGCAAAGAGCTATGAGTTTTTTTTAAAAAATGGGATGAAAGATTGTGTAATAATTTTTCTTGTTGTCACATACATCAAATTTCGGGACACCAGACAAACTTCCCAAGCCGTAGCTGGGATAGTTTCTTCAGAAGGCTATGGCCGAATTTCTTCCCGACTTGACCTCGACAAACCAAACTACAAGCCTGATAGAATATAGTGAAGTCAGTTTGGTGGTTTTTCAAAATGAGAACTGTATTTACCGAGCCGTATGTTCATTGAATACCATGCGAGTTGCTGACAGAATTATTTGTTACAGGATGTGAGAATACACTACGTGGAAAAGGGAGACAAGTCGAAGCCTCTCATGCTATTCGTTCATGGTTACCCCGAGTTTTGGTTCTCTTGGAGGCATCAGATTAAGGAATTCTCTAAAGACTACTGGTGAGTAAAAGCACTATCATACTGGAAGATTATTTCAAGTCAAACAAAATTATGATTTTCGTAATAAGTTATCAAAATGAAGGTTAACGATATTATTGCAAAACACTTCTGGAACGATAAGATACAGTGGTCGCTATGAAGGTAATTTATCAGTGATGCAATGCAAGTTCAAATCGACCATTTTATCAGAATACTTGTAGTTATTTCGTACATGTCTGATGACAGATTGTTCTGTATATTACTTAGCAATAGCGCAATAGATGTTGAAGTTAACGAATATTAAAAATGATGGGTTTGTATGCTATTGATTCTCTGTTTGCTTCAATTTTGGTTGTTGTTTCCCCGTTGTTTTCAGATTAGTAAATAATTTTTTCAGGTTTTTACGTGCAGTGTATCTTGAATTATCAAGAACAATCTAGTTTGAAGGGTTATAAATTTTTCGCTTCGTTGTGTAACGTAGTTTTGGGATGTAGTCTGAGTATTCAAAATGATGAGGAAAAAACATTCGAAAACCAAAATTAGGGTGGTCGGTATGCTATTCGTAACCTTTCTGACCTTCATCTTGACCTACAGGTTGTGACAGGAAAGCTCATTGCATTAGTCCTTCCGTTATTAGTTCAGATCAAGTTTTTGTTTGGGTTTCGTAATTCTTTGTCTTAAATTTGTTTAAAATCGCGAAGTTTTGGAATGATGAAATAAACTTTAGGCTTACATTGTTTCCTTAAAAGTTTTATCAGTAAATTTCTCTTTCTCTCACTTTATAAATATATATATATAATATAATATATAAATTAGTGAATCGTGTAGTCAGCACCCAATTATCGCGTATCCACTTTGGTCGACCTAGGGATGGGCAATTAAAAAAATATATCGATAAATATCGAAACGATATTTACAGACACTATCGATATATATCGGGGAAAAATATCGATATATCGATATTTTTGGCTAAAGGGAGTAATTATCTTTAAAAAAAATCATAAAATACATCAATATATTTAAGAAAATTCTGAAAGTTAAAGACTCTGGTAGAATATACAAACTTTTATTTATTATTTTTTCAATCAATCAAACCAGTATTCGTCTGATATGGATATCAAAAGGACTTTCTATTTTATGTGTTCCCCCGTCAATCTACTTCTGTTGTTCGGTACAGCTATGTTGACTGCAGAAGCCACTCTTTCGGACGACACAGAAGAAGCTTGACATATAAGGTATTTCAGCGTGATTTCCGAAAACACTGGCTTGGAGCGCTGGAAATTCACCCAAAACTTTACTGGGTCTGATTTTCTGTCTATTAATGGTTGCTCCAAATATTGCTTGAGCTCACTAGGAACTGAGCCAGAGCTTGGAACGTCTTGTATAACAGTAGTGCTAAAGGATAATAGCTTTTCATGTGTGGACCAAATTGATGTTTTATCTGCGATATCTTGTGTTGCTGCTGTAGACCTTACTTCTTTAGAACGTTGTCCTCGTCGTCTAAGTTCCAAGCGAATATCAATACTTATTGTAGAAATCGCATTTGACACACCGATTGGAGAACTGTATACATTTGAAATGAGGGTCCAAAATGGTAGCTACTGTAAAGAAGCTATTTCTTTCTAAAGGACTTAATTTCTCTTGAATTCTTTGGAGTAAAGTCTTTTACCGTGAATCCTAAAGTGGTCGAAGGAGTACCTTGTTCCGATACTTGTCGAATCAGATTTGTAACAGGAATGGCTAAGCTAGCAGTCGCATAATTTGTAAAACTAACCTCTTCAGTGGCTTCTTCGAAAGGACGAAGGAGGACAATAAAGACATGTACTACATTAAGCTGTGAAGTTGCAACCATATCAGGTGTGTTTATATTTGACTGACTTTTTGTAGCTAAGATTTTAGCTCCAATTGCAGAGAGTATGATAAATCGTTCTAACTTATTAAAGCAGGAGTTCCATCTGGTGCTAACAGCTTGTGTCAAAGTTGTTAAAATTGAATAGCTTTTTTAACCTCTGCACTGCTGATGAAGTGTTATATTTCGACGAATTCACTTTTTAAGACACTTTCAGAAGATTGGATATGTATGTATATTTTTCCTATATACATGTAACGATTAAATTGGATACTGAATTGCGTTCGTAGAAAAAATATCGAATTGGTGCTTAAAATCGATACACCAAAAACAATATCGATATATCGAAAATAAAAATATCGGCGATAAATATCGATTATATTTAGAAAAAAATATCGATATATCGATACATCGATATATTTTGCCCATCCCTAGGTCGACCGAAAGTGTTGCACAACAGACGCAAGTTACTTGTTTGTTCTGAATCGTCATCGTTTACTGCAAACATAGCTCCAAAGTTCTACAAGCTCTCTATAACATTGAGTTGAACGATACCGCTATAACAGTCTTTTATTTACGTTCTTTCTGTTAGGCGAACATGAAATTGCAATTACGCATGCAGCCTGCCACGTAAAAGAAAAGATGCTACAAACGTTGCGTTATTATTGTTACTAATAATTTTTTTTGTTGCATAATGAATTCCTATTCCATAACAAATGGTTAATAATGGTGCATAACAATCTCCTTGCCCGCGCAAAGAAGTCGCCAATATTGTGAATGGCACAATCCCGCTTAATGACATCGACGTGGAAGACCCAATAAATCCCTAACACAAAAAAAACCTACCACCAATGTTAACATTCGTTGGCCTGACAGCCGTAATAGCGTTGACTCTGTTTCCAGGCCTCATTATCTATTAAAAACTGCAACATTTGATGAGGTATGAGTTTTGTGTTTAATTCGAAGAACTAATCTAATGGAAAAGGCTTATCTTTCAAACTTATCTCGTGGAAGAATGCAACACACCGATAACGTGAACCTCAGAAGAACAGTAATCATCAATGGTACTAGAGGCTGATCAGATAACATTAGGAGGAAGTTGCTGTGATTCCAAACATTTCAGTTCAGATACCTGTGTTTTGTGCTTGCACGCTATTTGAACCAGAGCAGGCTTAAGGTGAAGGTGGTCTCCTCTACAGCAATAATATTTGTGGAGGTAGAGCTCCTTACTTACCTTGAAGATCTCGGTACAGTGTGGAGAATATGTCGTTAACGATATGGTCTGATTCCCTTTTCCTCCCCAGAGTTTTCTCGCCAGCACTCATTTGCAGGGCCGGATTAAGACAGCGCGAGGACGGTAGCAAATGTGAAGAAGAGGCCTTTGATTTTTGCCGTCGGGGGGAAAAATTGTAGAGCTAAAAAAAAAAAAAAAAAAAAAAAAAAAAAAGGCGCGGGGCCCGTAGCATTTGCTACCTCCTGCTATGTGGTTAATCCGGTACTGATCATTTGATGTAGCCTGATTAGGTCGAGATAACCGAATCAACTTGGAGGAAAAATCCTCTGAATAATCTGGCAGTCCAGTTCTAAGTCACTTGCTTCTTCAAATGAGCTAAACAGCCATCCAATTGGAAGGCGGCTATTAATAAAATCTACATTGTAAATTCGTGTGGGAAACTAACGAGCACATCTTGGCGTACTTTAATATCAGATATTAACATTCGGGTGGAAAGACTTTTAGTAGTTTGTAATGTTTAATATTGTTATGGATTTAAACACTCTCTAGAAATAACCATACGATATTTCACTTTTTTTGTTTGCGGAAATTTCTTTGAAACAAAGCTATCAAATTGTAGCGATGACTGTTCCTACTCTATGTACTTTAGATATAATTTCAAACCATAATCTTCTTATATATAAAAATCAATGTTTGTTCGTCTTCTATGCATTCCTATATCATTTATCAGATTGCAATGAAACTTTGGAGAGTTTTCGAGTGTGCGTCTGCGATGGTTCCTGTGAAAAAAAATTCCAAAATGTCACCCCCTATTCCCCATAACACCCCATAATTTAGGCAAAACCACATTTTTTATCCGATTTAGATAGGAATTTGTACACTCATACTATAAAACAAACATAAAAATACTGCCTACATACAGTTTACGAATATTAATCCCCTCTCCCCCTTCCACCCCCATAATTTTTTCACTCCATAATTTAGGCAATACCACATTTTTTATCCGATTTAGATAAGAATTTGTACCCTTATACTTTAAAACAAACAGAAAAATACTGGCAACATATGGTTTCCGAATATTCATCCCCTCTCCCCCTTTCCACCCCCATTACATTTTTACCCCACAATTTAGGCAAACCACATTTCTTATCCGATTTAGATAAGAATTTGTACACTTATACTTTAAAACAAACAGAAAAATACTGCCTACGTTTGGTTTCCGAATATTCATCCCCTCTCCCCATTTCCAACGCCATTACGTTTTTACCCCATAATTTAGGCAATACCACATTTTTTATCCGATTTAGATAAGAATTTGTACACTTACACTTTAAAACAAACAGAAAAATACTGCCTACGTATGGTTTCCGAATATTCATCCCCTCTCCCCCTTTTCAACCCCATTACGTTTTTACCCCATAATTTAGGCAAACCACATTTTTATCCGATTTAGATAAGAATTTGTACACTTGTACTTTAAAAAAGAGAAATACTGTACACATTAATTTCGCAAAAACCCAATCCCTCTCCTCTCTCTCCACCACCTTAATTAACCCCTCTTCCCCATAACACCCCATAATTTAAACAAACCCGCAAACCATTCGTCCGATTACGGTGAAGCTTTGGTGAGTTGTCGACGGGATGACAGAGAAGGTTCCTGTCAAAAAAAAATTAAATAAAACCCACCCCTCCTCCCCATAATTTAGACAAAACCACATATTTCATCAGATTTCAATGGGAATTTGCACACTTATACTTTGAAACAAACAGAAAAATACTGCCTGCATATGTTATCCAAAGGGCATCCTCTCACCCTTTCCAACTGAAAATGAATGAAACAGCAGTTAAAATTTATATGTAAATATTTTTTCGTTTAATCTATGTGCCTACTCAAGTCCAGCAATAGTGAAGCGTTGCTGGGTAAGCTAGTTGTTTTATAATTATTGTAATTATTGTTAGTATAGAATGCATTCAGTTAAAAATACTTTAATTCTCCTTTATCTGGTCTGAAAACTTTCGTTGATAATTTTTTATGGTAGCAACTGAATCTTCTATACTAAATAATAAAATGGTAGGAAAGATGTCAGTATATTTTTGTTTTGTTTTGAAAAAGCAATTAAAATGTAAATGATTGATTATAGAGATGCAGAAAACATAAAATTTGACTGTATGTAAGCCTGTAGGTAGGTTCATGCATCACCCAGAAACTAATGGATGGGTTTTGACTGGTGGTAGCTTACGTCATTGGTCAGAACATGATACTTTTTAGCCGGCTACTAAGTCCAAACAGTAAATTTAGAAAAAAAAAAAAAAAAAATTCTGAGTGTGCAGACTGATGCAGAAACTAATGTATTTCAACAAAACTGGATTTAGTAATGGCTTATTACCTTTTAGGATATAATATACTTTTTATCCGGGGAGGACGCGGGTTCGAATCCCCTTCAGGGCATCCAGATCAAACGTGGCCAAATAGGAACCTCATAGTTTATGGACTCTCCCTAAGTAGTTGAGGAGTTGCCATAACATGAGAATAACATATTAGGCATAAATTATGTAATGAATTTCACTATGTTAACCTAATAGGATTTAAATAAACAAAAATAATTTGGTAAAGTTAGATGTTTCTTTTGTATTCAGATTGTGCCTGAAAGCACTACGCTTCAGGTTTTCAGACTGTAATGTTTGAATAGGATGAAAGATGCACCACTGCAAAAGTTACTTGTCATCAAACTTAAGTGTTACCTTTTCAAGTTATCTTATTTAATATTGTAGTATGCCAGGTTTCATAAGGTTTCAGGGGAAGGAAGTGTGATAAAACCAAATTTTGCATTTTTGGTATGTGACGGCAAAGAAAGACGACATGTAGCCGGGTGAAAGAACCAATAGCCGGTCTAGGGAAATTCGAAATGTTTTATTCAATAGATCTAGATGTATTCACACAACTGTTTTGTGTTTACCTAGGACAGTAGCACTGGACATGCGAGGTTATGGGGACTCCGATAAGCCTATTGGTGTCGAGAAATACAAAATTTCACTTCTGGTGGATGACATCAAGCAGTTTGTGCAAGCTCTGGGTGAGAATACCATTACAATCTGTGAACTAATTCTATCATATAGCCAATATTGCTTTTCACAATGTGAATTTCTTTTGACATGAAACTTGTCAGTAGTCTTGTGTTAAGTATTATTAGTAATATTGTGCTGGATCATATTATACCTTCAACAATGGTGCCAAAAATTTTATGCTTGAAAACAGATTTTACTACTAATCCACATGTTATCAGTTTAACTATGTTTACATTGTAGGACACTGCTACAAAATCCTTCACTTACTGTAAACGGTGATAAAGGAATTGGGATACAAAACTTTGGTCAGACCAATATCTGAATATGGAGGTGTAGTATGGGACCCACATTTGGGGTATCAAATACAGGATTTTGAGAAGGCAAAGAAGGGCTGCTAGATTTATCACTGGAAAATAATGCAGAACACAATCAGTAATGGATATGATAAAAGAGCTGGAATGGAGTTTATTGGAAGTCAAGACAACTATGAAGTGAGTCGTGCAAGTGTACAAAGTGTTGAGGTGTGGAAAGAAATAGAGTACCAACTTGTGGTAAAGCTGGCTCTCGATTTCAGGCATAAAGGCTGTGCACTCCATCACACTTAATTTAACTGATATAATGCTCTAATGAACTGTTGCTAACATAGTTGCAACAAAAAACAAATACTTTTTATAGATTGCATTTTTAGACAGGATCCATTAATTTTGCATCAATGTTAACAAGCATATTGCAGTGAAACTTTTAGCTAACTTTAAGTTTAAATAAGCTGGAGTATCGAATAAGTAAGATAGAATATTTATTATTAAATTTGAGAAATATGATAACTATATTGTTTTTACCAAGCTATAGAAGTTGGAGGAAATTATACAAATTCAGCTTTAATAGTTTTATACTGTGTATTAAATAAAAATAATTTTTGTAATCGTTTCAAAAATTTTTGATAAAGTTTACAAAGATGCTATATAATAAAAATATATATGCTTCGCTGCTAGAAGGAAAACAAAAGGTAAATGCACACAAAAGTCCACATGGGCAAAGTAGTGAGAAAATGCTAGTACTGGTTTAAATCTGCAGGGGGGTCTCTTTGTCCAGGCATAGTGGAAAAAGTACTGAACCAATTTGGAGTTTTCACATTTGAAGGCTTATGGTGTAACATAAAATCTGTTGTGTATTTTATAACTCTACTTGATTAGGGAATGCAACAAAAAATGGTAATTTGTTCATGGTGGGTACACAGATGGAGGAAAAAATAATACGAACACCTATGAAAAAGTATGACGTATTTGATACCTGCAGTACAGCCGCGCCACCTGCAATAGAAGTCTGCCACCTAGTGAGCGTGAAGCAGAAGGTATCAGTCTCTCAACAGCAGTCACCAGCGCTGCATGTGTCTATCGAACTGTGATAAGTTGAAATGTCAGATCTGTCAGAATTCCAAAGAGGAATGATTGACGGAGCATGTTTAAGTGGAGCATCAGCTATGGAAACGTGAAACCTTTTGGGGTTTGTGAGGAGTACTGTATCAGCCGTTATGACAGCGTACACAAAAGAGGGTAAGATGGCGTCTTCAAAGCACAACAGTGGCCAAAAATCAAAGCTTACTGATAGGGATAGATGGGTCTTGAAGCACATACCTGAAAACACAAGCAATCTTTATCCGAGATAACAGCCGAAATGAAGTCATATCCAGCACCCCTTTTCAACAAAAACTGTCAAAAGGGAATTTCATGCTGCTAACATTTATGGCAGAGTGGCAATTCGTAAACCCTTGGAGACAGCAACTAATGCTTTCAAGTGACGCCAGTGGTGCAGAGATCACAAAGGCTGGTCCCCAAAGCAGTGGCAACAGGTAATATGGTCAGATGAATCGTCAGTCACCCTTTTTCAGACGACCGGACGCGTTTATGTCCAGAGAAGCATTTAATCTTGAATTCCTCTTGCCGACTTTGAAGCATGGGGGTGCAGGAGGAATGGCTTAATATACCTTTAAATATTGTCCATGACCTTTATGCATCTATCCCACATCATATTAAATCTGTACTTCAGTCAATGGGTGCTCCAACCCCCTATTAATAAAGATTTTCCATTATTTCACAGGTGTTCGTATTATTTTGTCCTCCCCCAATAGGTGTCACAAATTATACTGCATCTCAGATGAAATATCCTGTGATATTCCCGGCAATAAATACTAATTTTCTCTCGTTGGTAAGGGGCCAGAGATTAGAATAAATTACCAAGAGAAATGAAATTTACCAAATACTGAAAGAATTTGAAATTAAAATTTGTAAAGAACAAAAGTTGTTTGGGGGTGGGGAAATTTACACTCGGAGTAGTTAAGATGATAAAATTATAATAAGAAAATGGTATTATTATTATTAATTTTAATTGCGATGGAGTCAACACTCTGGTGACAATTCCCCCAATCAACCATTTACCCCTTTTTATATACATATTTTTTAAATTTTCTTTTATAATTGGAATGTTAAATCCCTATCCCATTTACTATTCTGATTTACAAATTTTAATTTTAAATTCCTTAAGAGTTTTTTTGAAAATTATTCATCACTACTCTTGGTAATGTGTTCTAATCCCTGACACCTTTACCAACAAAAGAAAATTTTCCCACTCCCTTATGCATCAAATCGAACGCAAGCTTGTGATAGTGGTCGCCTTTCCCCTTCCATGTACTATTCCTAATTCTTTGACCAATATCCCTCCAAGCCCCATTGGCAACATATGCCTGTACATTCCCAGCACTCTTCACCCTCCTCCTTTAGGTGACTTGGAAAACTGCCAGTGGAGCATGTACTCCATTACAACTAAATGTGCAATCTTAGATTTGAGAACATACATTGGGCCTAGTTGTTTGTCTGTGTGCTTGATATGAACAAATCTTTACTTTTTTTATTTTACTTTCTCAAAAGTTATTGAAGAATATTCAGCAATTTAAATCTCACAGACTGGAAAATTCGAGATGTGAAATGTAACTGTTGACTTTTTGATTTGCTATTTCATGGTATTTAGATATGTAAAATCAATCAAGTGTTTGTATTTTATCACATGGTTCCAGACTCTTGCATATGTTTTTAAAACATTTTGTGTTTTTTTGTCTTTGTTTAATTTTCATCTTGTTGTTCTTCCTTAAAAGCATCTAGGTTTTAAAATTTCTTGATTGTTGAGTTCTTTCAATGATTACATCATAATTTTAAGGAATGTTTTACGTTGATTATATATTTTTCTTTGTAATGTCAAATTTGAAGTATTTATTAAATGTATGTCGCCAATAGTTGCTCAGAGAGAGAGAGAGAGAGAAACTACAGCCTGTTATAAATTATGTCTGATAGTAAAGGAACTATTGAGAAACTAGACCAGATGAATGGATGCTTGTATTAAGATCCCTGTAGCATTTCTATTGTACTTTTTAAAAGTTTTTAAATTATATTTGTTCAAACTGTGGTATCTAGGTAGAGAGAAATTCACACTGGTGGCTCATGACTGGGGAGGTGCTGTGGGATGGAGCTTCCTGTTCAAGCATTATGACATGGTCAACAATTATATCATCTTGGATGCTCCTTTTCCTGATGCCTGGGTGCATTTTATTTTTTCAGATAAGAGCCAATTTTTGAAATCCTGGTAAGTATGTGGACATTACTTTGGGCAGTTGAATTAAGTATTATTGTAAAGTAATGTTTTTGATTCTTTTGTTCTCTTGCAGGTATGTTTTCCTATACCAGCTGCCATTTCTTCCTGAGCTTTCACTCTGCATGAATGATCTCGAGATATTTGATGCAATTTTTAGTTTCATGGGAAAATCTACTATGACGAAGGAAGATATCGATGCTTACAAATATACGTTTGGCAAACCAGGTAAGTGTATTTGGTGTAGTCCTAAATACATGTTATTTTTTTTTAGGAAAGTATTTTATTGGCAAGTGTTACAGCTTGTGCTTAAATTCCCCCACAATTGTTGCCACTCCGTCACTCATTCCCCTCTACTAGTACTTTAACGTGATGGGGAAAGGATATTTTTGTAATGAAGTTAGTATTTTCAGTACACCTTACAAAAGACATATAACGTAGACGTAGCGAAATTGCCACCGGAGCGTGTGCTCCATTGCAATTAAATTATGATTCTTTGGAATCATACAGTCATTGGTGAACCCATTTGATAAAAGAAATTTCTTTAATTATAATGGTTGCCTGTAACCTGATATCTCCACAAATTTTCTATAAATTTGCAATTGCTAATCAAAATCAAATCATTGTCGGCTTGGCGATCCTGAAAAATTGTTTGGCCACAGTTTTCGATTTGCCGCCCAATGCGCCTCTTGTGGCGGTTAAACTAACCTATCCCTGTAATCCTACTGGGTATTGGAGACCTTTAGCTTAACATGGAATCAGAATCATTGAAGTATTCTGGTGTACTTCACATTACACAGCAAGCTGTGCCAGAGGTGAACGTTGGGTTAAGGGCCTTTGGAAATTCCAGCTGAGACCAGGATTTGAACTGGAAACTTTTCAGACAACTTGACCATTGCACCACAAGACCGCTGGCCATCACTGATGTTGTTTCATGATAAAGGAGTGCAACATCAATTACTTTCCTGTATTTCCTTTTGTGTCAGAAATAATTGTATTTTTTTTAAATTTGAAATTCTGATTTAACAAGGAAAGGTTTCTGATGAGAGGAACCAAGTGATGAGGAACATGAATTATCATTAACAATAGTGTAATGACCCACAAGAAATTGTGTTGTAGTGTCAATAAATACCTAAAATTTGTAATTTTGTTACAAAATTGCATTCAGATAAGGTCAGATGGTTTGTCTGAAGAGGATAACCACATTCTTTCACAGCTTAGAGATTGTTAATCATAAATTTCGTCACTGGACTGAATTGAGTTAAAATTTCACTTTCTACAGTGCTAATTTACAAAGAGTCTGGTCAGAAAACAAACCCCTCCCTACCCTCCCCAG
This sequence comes from Vandiemenella viatica, assembly GCA_031002005.1. NCBI lineage: Eukaryota > Metazoa > Arthropoda > Insecta > Orthoptera > Morabidae > Vandiemenella > Vandiemenella viatica. Next base: position 169,779,807 of record JARYHS010012519.1, on the reverse strand, counting down.
TTCAATTGTATTCTGCCAGTGAAAGGATCTTCATGGCAGTCAGTTTTTTGCTGGAAGGTCATTATTATTCTATAGACATAGTGCAGTGAAATTAGTTATTGAGAGATTGAATCTTGGTCATTAGCCTTTGTTTAAAATGTGGTATGTTTCATGCTTTTGGAATGTCAAAGGGCAAATAACTTGACTAATAACGATTTCCACATATTTGCTAAATGTTGCGACTGGAGGATGATAACCAGTTAATTAGCAGAAGCCAGTTCCTCACCATTCAGGTTGTCAACTGCCCTATATTTTGGTTCAAGCCTAAGATTCTAGCTATAGTAAAGTTGAACATCCAAGTACTGCCAAACTAACATGGCAAGAGGTCTGCAGCTTTTTGCAGCTATTGAACTAACGACCATTTCCTGCTATTACATTAGTGGCTAGCTCCTGATGCCATCTGGTGAAATGAATCCAACACTTGTCCAGGATTGATCAGAAATTGTCCATTTTGCTACTATGTTGATTAAGATGATAACCTTCAGCTGAAATTATATATTTATGAAGTGAATGGCTATCCATCATATTTTAATATGCTCTTGTCACCACATTTGACATGTAGAATGCATGGTCTTACATTGCACAGTATATGTGTTTCTTTTATTTTATTTTATTGAAATTGCATTGGAGTGCACACTCTTGGGACAATTTCCCTACATACCCATCTTCCCTCTTTCCTGCACCCACCTACATTTGCCCTCTACAAATTTTAACCTTAAATTCTTTCAACGTTTTTTAGTAAATTATTCATCATTTCTTTTGGTAACTTATTTCAATCCATGATTCCCTTACAAAAAGAAAAAAAAGAAAAAAAAAAGAAAAAAAGAAGAGAATCTTCCTACACCCTTGTGCCTGAAATAGTGCCAGCTTGTGATCATGGTCATCTTTTCCCTTCCATGCATTACTTTTCATGCCTCATCACCAATATACGCCTTGTACACTCCCATGACCCTCTAAACCCTCCTCCTGTCTTCCAATGAATCCCATTAATTAGGTGTAAGCCTGTTGCTGTATTGTGGATCAAGAATTGTTCTAAGGTCAAGAAAATAATGTATACAGTCTAAAAGTGAAAAATATGGGACTTTAGGGTGAAATTTTATTACCAAATGATGTGGCTAAGATATAAATTTTACCTGTATTTGACCCTAACTTGGTATTCATTCTACGTCAATTTAGTAGCAACCAAAGTTGATGCATTTTTTTATCTTCTGTAATTGAGATACATATCTTAGTTCACATTTCATTTTCTCCAGTATTGCTGAATGTCTACATTAATTTAGTCCTGTATTTTCTAGGTGCAGCAACACCACCAATTAACTACTATCGCGCTTTAATGCAGGATCCTTGGAATACACCATCACCTCCAAAAGGAATTTCTCTTCCACCAGGCTTGTTCCTCTTTGGAGAAAAAGAGTTTGCTCTGTCTTTTGACTTTCTGAGCCATGCTAAGGATCAAATTGGTGTTGACACTGGAATTGTCAAGAATGCTGGACATTTTGTGCAGCAAGAGAACCCCGAGGAAGTCAACAGGAGTATCAGAGAGTTCCTTGCCAAACTGTAGTGAAATATGTAATTGCTATATACATCGATTTCTCAAAGATATTTTACTAAGGCGTGTGTTGTGAATATTAACGAAAATGTGGTCAATTTTGTAATTATATGATTTTAATTCTATGTACATTATTTTTTGTATTATTCTGTGTAATAAATAGTTTTGATGAAAATATATTATTTATTAAATATTTTTGTAGAAGAATGAAAGCCCATATACAAGTAATACTTTATTGCAGTGCTATAAATGTATCTTTTTGTACACATTGGATGGAATGATATGAAACCCTAAGTAACAGCCAAGGTTTGAGCTTATTTGCCAGTATTATCTTACTGGAATGACTTATGATTAATTGCAGAGTAATTTAAAAATGAGCAAACTGAATGATGTTGGTAGAAATAATTAAAAAATCCAAGCTTTGAAATTACTGCCAAAGCTGGGTATGACTACTGTGCACAGGGGCGTAGCTATCATAGGGCTAGGCGATGCAGTGCACCGGGGCCCCCATGCTCAGGGGGCCCCTGAGCAAAGCTGAGGGGCCCCTGAGCGAAGCTGAAGGGGTCCCAGGTGCAGCTCAGAGGGCCCACAGGCCTTCAGGGCAAATGCGTGACCTTTTTTTTTTTTTTTTTAGTTCTGAGAGCCTTGTGAAATTAGATACACTATTGCTTATGGGCCCCCAAGCACAGCCCAGGGGCCCCTAAGCTCAACTGAAGGGAGTCCCTACCACCCTACCAGCAACTTGGCAGAGCTAAGAAAAAAGGTCGCCCATCTGGCCTGATGGCCCAAAATAATTTTTTTTGCACCGGGGCCCTTCTTGACTTAGCTACGCCACTGACTGTGCACCGTTTCCTTTTGAAATAGGTCCTCTTTTTTTTTTTTTTTTTTAGATTATAATAAAGAGATGTTAAAGTTTCACTTGCTTGCAAGAACTCCTGAAACGTTGGACAGTGACTAATATAGTTATGTCCCTGTTGTTACAAATTGGACTTGAGAATTACAGACCAATATCACTTTGTAGTGGTACCACTTTTTTGTGTTTGAAAGTAGCGCCGGTTTGTGACGTCATCAGCACCATGTCCGTGGCCACAGAAGAGTGAGCCCCGGGGGCCGCATGGTGGGTGCTGTGGTAGGCACAAGGTGGGCACTCGGTCGCAGGACGTGGAGAAGTGTGGTTGGTGTTAAGTTGAAAGTTGTAAACGTGTGAATGTGAGTAAAAGGTGTACAAATAGACGTTCTACTTTAACTGGATCTGCAACTTTGGAGTGATAGAAGTCCGATAAGTTTATAACATTGGTGGTGTTGGAAAAATTGAAGGCAATGAATTAAAATTAGTTTTGTGAAATAACTGTTTATTCATTCAGTAGTCTTTAAATGTTCTCAGTTGGAAACTGAGTGGCGGCCGGTCAAGAGAATCTGTATCTTTAGCAGGAACTTGCGGTAAGAGTTTAAACTATGCACATTATATTTCAGTGAGCGAGATTGAAAGTAAAACATTGTGGGATTTGATGTGGGTGGACGACCCACGAAACCGCAACAACTTCTACCAGCATTTTCAAAAATCTTTGAAAAAGCAATGTACAGAAGGGTGTATGCACATCTACGAAAGAATGACCTACTCAGTAAAGTACAGTTTGGTTTTAGACAAGGCATTTCAACAGATTCAGCAATTTTTGCTTTTGTAAACAACATACTGGAATCAATGCATAAAAAATTAAATTCCCTAGGTATATTCTGTGATCCTGCTAAGGCTTTTTACTGTGTTGATCATGAGATTCTACTAGGTAAATTAGACCACTATGGAGTTAGTGGTAAGCCAGGACTTTGCATTCTATTTTCCAGGTATGATTTAAACCAATGTGCATCACTGAAAGATGCTAATACAGGAGATGTTATGAACTCAGAATGGGGTATAGTTAAATGTGGTGTGCCTCAGGGTTCAATTCTTGGCACTCTGCTGTTCTTAATCTATATAAATGATCTCCCACATATACTAGGTGATAATGAATACATGGTGCTCTTTACAGATACTAGCATATCGTTGAAAGACCCATCTGAACAAAACCTCGAAAACACAGTAAATGATGCTATAAAGAAAATTGATAGGTGGTTTAATGCCAACAAACTAATACTTAATGTAGAAAAAGACGGTTACTTCAGTTTGTTACAAAAAATAAAACGAAGGACAGCTATAATGTGATATCAGAAGGAAAAGCAATCAATGAAAGCAGTTTCACAAAATTCCTGGGTGTATATATAAATAAAAAATTGAACTGGAAACAACATATTCAACAACTTTTTAAAAAACTGAATTCTGCAACATTTTCACTGAGGGTAATATCTAGAATAGCTAATATAGAAACCAGGAAATTAGTATACTTTGCATATTTTCATTCCCTGCTCACTTATGGCATCTCATTCTGAGGAAACTCGTCACAAGCATAGAGGGTATTTAAATTGCAAATACGTTCTATAAGAACTATTTGTGGAGCAAGTCCACAGACGTTGTGCAGAAATCTATTTAAAAACCTGGGTGTACTATCAATGCCAGCACAGTATGTATACTCCGTACTATCATTTGTAGTGGAAAATCCTGAACACTTCAATCTTAATGCTGACATATATAGCCATAATACTAGGAATAAATATAATATTCACAAGGATTACAAATCACTGTCAATTGTACAGAAATGGTTAACATTTACTGGAGCTTCCTTATTCAATGTCTTACCAATAGAAATTAAATGTTATCTACAAAAACCCAACTACTTTAAATCCAAACTGAAAGAGTTTCTGCTTCAGAATCCATTTTACTGTGAAAGAATTTTCTTCTTGGAATTTGGTAACTGGGAATGACTGATAAAATAGTATACATGGTGTATGGAAGGGGAAGGTGACAAAGTTGTCCACAATTACTAAAATGGTACATGTTTTTTTTTCTTTCTGTTGAAACTTTTGACAAATGAAGTAATTACACTGTTTACAAAATTTCACTCATATATAGTAACTAACATGGGATAGCATGCACTCAAAAACTGCTGTGAAAAATTATCGTACTAACAGGTTTTAAATAATTGACAGCTTATGAGTTGTTGGTAATATAATTGATATTGTTAATAGGTGTGTGTACTGTTTCACATAAATAGCAACTAACATGATATAATATGTAGTCTCAAATTACAGTGAAACTTATCGTGGTAACTGGTTGGTAAGAAATTAGATGCTGGTAACAAGTTCATACACTATTCCACATAATAAGTATTAATTAACTCGGGTTGTATATGTAGATTACAGGATATATTGGTTATACTAATGGGTTGTAACTAACTTGTCAATATATAATACGTAATATTATCAATCATATAGTTATATTGACATTAAAAATAAGTGTATGTACTGTTCCACATCCCCGAGATTATTCTCACATGGGATCAAGGTGAACAAATCTATCTATCTATCTTGACGGATATGATAAAGGAGATGAAATGGGATTCATTGCAAGACAGGAGGAGGATGAGGGGGATCATGGGAGTGTATAGGGCATATACTGGCGATGAGGCATGGGAAGATATTGCAATAGGTATGAAAAGTAGTTCATGGAAGGGAAAAGATGATCATGACCACAAGCTGGCACTCGATTTCAGGCACAAGGGTGTGGGAAGATTTTCTTTTTTAGGTAAGGGTGTCAGGGATTGGAATGAGTTACCAAGGGGAATGATGAATAACCTACCGAAAACGTTAAAAGAATTTAAAGTTAAAATTTGTAGAAGTCAAATGAAGGTGAGTGAAGGATAGCGGGAAGTTGGGTGTGTAGGGAAATTGTCACCAGAGACTGTGCTCCATTGCAATTAAATTAAATCTTTCTATCTATAATAACAATGAGCAGGAAAAAGCTAGGGTGGCTGGATGGGCAAAAAAAAGGCCCCATCTGATGAATTTGCCACTGGTCTCAACTTGTATAGTTACACCACTGCATGCAGAAACATGTTTATCAATTTGATTGTACGACAAATGAAATTAATGCAGTTGAAGTTTTATCTTTTGTGCTTAATTCTATTTAGAATACATTTTAAAGCACAGTATTCTACATTAAGATGTAGAAAGATTATTGTCATTTTTGAAATTATGAACCATATTCATTTGAGTGGGATTAATAATTTCTGAAATTTGGTTGATATTAAACTGATATATTTACTTATTAAGTTATTACTTGTATTTTTTAGCCTTCTTGTATACTAGTTTCTCTGATGTTCTGAGATTAGACTCATATAATAAAATTGTACTGTGTGTCCACTTTACTGGAAGTATTTGTAATACTGCTATTTTTTGTCTTATCCAGAACAGTGGCAATGGACATGCGAGATTTCGGTGATTCTGATAAGCCGATTGGGGTTGAAAATTACAAAATACCACTGCTGGTAGATGATATCAAGCAGTTTGTGCAGGAATTGGGTAAGAATAAAAACTGCTGATTAATGATTATTATGTTGCCATCTCTTGGAAAATTGTGTTGGTTATCAGTTAATTTTCTCTTGATGACACATGTGGATGTAGTATGTGTTAGCAGAGTAAATTGTTTTAATGTAATTTAATTTAGATGGAGAACATGCTTTAATGGTAAATTTTCATACACACCTATTAATCACTTTCTTCTGATTATTTCTTTAATGCTAAATTCTTTGACTGTAACTACCCACAAACCTAATTTTTCCCTTCATAAATTTTAATTTTAAATTCCTTCAGTGGTTTTCTACATCTATACTCTGCAATTCACAAATATTGTGGGTGGCAGAGGGTGCTAAGCACCAATCCTAATTCTGTGCTTTCCAATCCCGAACAGAATGAGGAATGAAAGAATACATAAAAGTATCAGTACGACATCTTATTTCTCGAACTATTGAGCAGTTCCCTTGGTAATTTAATAAAATCCCTGACTCCCTTACCCATAAAAGAAAATTTTCCTACTCCTATATGCTTGATATCGAGTGCCAGCTAATGAACACAATCATCTCTTTGTTTACAGTACAAAACATTAGTATACTTTCACTGTAATCTTGGGTAATGATAAGTAAACAGTTTAGCTAGAACATCACATTGTGACTAATTGGTGTATGATGCTCGTCCTCCCATTTACACCCTTCCATTTCTAAATCATTGTCTCTAATGGTCTCACTAAACAAGTTATTGAAAATATCTGCCTCTTCCATATCCTCAGTAACTTCTTGTCAATCCTTATCCATAATTGTCTCAGCACCCTCCCTTCCTCTCAGTTTTCTATCATAAACATAGAAATTTCTAGATGCATCTATCAGGGGTCCCCCTGCACTGATAATACTCTTCATAAATCGATTTTTAGCCACCTTCTTGCCTAGTAATAATTCCTTGTTTAGTTGTTTCATATATTCCCTACTACTCTCCTGTCTCTTAACTCTGTTATGTTCTCTTCTTACCAACGTCCTTAACTTCCTCACCTCCCTATTATAGTACGTAGGTTTTGTACTTCTTTTTATTTTCTGTTTTGGAACAAATATTTCTTCACCCTCTTTTATAATCTCCTTGAGCTCTTCCCGCCTTGACTCTACTGTACTTGTGCCATCTTTCCATTTGCTGATACTTTCCCTAAATACTTCTCAGTTTCGAGATCTATACCTTTTTATTACTATACCTATTTCTGCCTTCAATTTTGGCCACTGGTTTACTGAATGCTCTAATATCGATCAGAACTGCATCATAATAACTTATTCTTTCAGTTACTTGACACCTCATAACGTTATCATTGGGCTTTATTAGTAATATATCCAACATGTTTTGTCCCATAGTGTTCTGCTATACGACTTGTGTATCCTCTTTTTCCCCTTATTAAGGTATTTGACCAACTAAAAGTTAAACTATGACTTTTACATTTTATTTTTTATCTTATTTTTCTATTTTATCTCTCTTCCAGTGATAGTTAACTACTTTCTTTTATCATATCAGTTAATGATTGTGTTCTGAGGTAATTTATCAAAACTTATATAATATATCAAAACTTATTCATTAAGTAGAGGTTATTATGATGTAAAAGCAACAGCCGTATGAGAGGATCAGGTGAATGGAGGAATGTGTTAAGATGTCTATAACATTTTGATTGTATATTTTCAAAATTCTTGCTTTGTTTACATCTCTTCAAATTGTGTAGGCAAAAAGAAATTCACAATGATTGCTCTTGACTGGGGTGGTATTGTTGGTTGGAGTTTTGTCTTCAAACATTATGACATGCTCAGCAACTACATCATCTTGGATGCTCCTTTTCCTGATGACTGGGTGCGCTTTATTTTAACAGATAGGAGCCAGTTTTTTAAATCATGGTAAGTTTTGATGATAAAGTTTTGGCAAGCTGTAGTAAATCACTACATTAAACTGACCCTTGTTATTTCTTATGACTTCTGCCAGGTATGTCTACATGAACCAACTGCCATTTATTCCTGAACTCAACCTGACTGTGAAAGATTTTAGGTTATTGGATACACTGCTTAGCTTCAAAGGAAAACCTCCTGTAACAGAGGAAGAGATTGAGGCATACAAATATACATTTGAGAAGCCAGGCAAGTATTGCTTTGATATTTTTGTTTCAACACATGTGTAATGTTTTTTAAAAGCTATAGTATGTGGATGTTTCAATTTTCTTCCAAAAAATTTCGCTTCCTTTCCCCAATGATACAACTTTTTCAGACAAGAACATTCTGATGACAAAAGTAGTGCTTCATTGCATCAAAAAATGCAAAAAAACTGTCTGAATTTGTACAGCTACTTGTAAAACCATATGATGACAAAAAGACAATTTATTTAAAGTAGGTATGTCAAGGAAACACCCATATTGCTATAAATTCTTCCATACACGAGAGTGCTATAAAAAACTACCATCTTCAGTTCAAACAGCTGGCTTCAGGTACAAGTTTTTGAATATTTCAATGACCAAGTCAAAAATATGTAGTATCTCCCAGATAAAAGGATAGTACTACATTGTTACTATACTTATATTTCCAAATGGGATGAAAGGGTCCTTTAAGGATTAAGTTAATAACTGCTTTATGAATGCTTTTTGTTAAGGGACTAGGCCCATTAAAGTTAGGGGTCAACAGAATCATTTTTGATATTTTACTGGTCCTCAAGTAGAAAAAGGTTGAGAAGCGCTGGTCTAGATGATGAGGGGCATGAATTTAACATTCACTATTGTTAGAAAGGAAAATTAATATCCATTAGCTGTTTACTTTGACTCCTACTTGCATAATATACAATTTGTACTTTAAATTATTTCACAGTTTGAGTTATAGTGTTCCATCACATGATAACTTATTCCAGTACCTGACTCAATTAACTATACTGTAATTGAAATCTTTTCCATTCACTTAGTGATTATTTATGTTTATAGTTGCATCAGCTATAGATTTCCTTTCATTCATCAGCCAATATCTATCCAAGCCTCAAGAACAATACATATCCACCACGTTCTTTAGCCACTTCCTGCCGTCTAAATACTTCTAACTCAGTTCCTTCTTGTTATCGGTCAATAAGTGCATTATAGATATTTGGTTACAGTCTTTTTCATCTCTGTGCTTTGTTCCTATTTTCTTGTTCTTCTACAGTAGTCAATCCTGGGATTGGTCTGTAGTGGTCTTCCATTCAGCTCCGCTCTCTGCCCTCCTCTTCATATCTACATATCTCCTGCAGCCAACATCTTCCATTATCTGCTGGATGTATTTTAAATGTGGCCTTCCTCGATGTCTCCTTCTACCATTCCCTCCATTATTGTTTTTACTAATCTCTCATCTCTTAAGATATGTCCAATTAATATTGTCCTCCGCATTTTTATATCTGTATTGAGTTATACTCTCCTGCCTTCTCAAAAATTTCCTCATCAGTAATCTTGTACCTCCAGCGAATCTTTAACTTTCTTCTGTAGCACCATTGCTCAAATGAAATTAATCTTCTTTTCTCTTCTGTATCAACTGTTCAGGTTTCACATCCATACAGGGCAATACTCCAGCTTTTAATAGTCTCTTCCTCGTTGTCCAGCTGATGTTATTTGTTGTAAAAATTCGTTTCTTTTTGTTGAACGCTATTTTTGCTTGTGCTATCCTGCATTTTATCTCATTCTTGCTTCTTCCATCTTTTGTGATTTTTCTTCCTAGATAGCAGAATTCTTGCTCATCCTCCAATGTTTCTCCATTAATTTTAGCATATGTTTGCAGATGATACTTTGATTTTCTTCCATGGGAAGAGTGTGTCTGATATAGTGAAAATATTAAATTATGAGCTAAAAGGTGTTAGTAAATGGCTACTGTATAATTCACTAAGTTTGAATGTTTCAAATGTTTTATAATGGGGAAACATAGAGCAAGAAAAGAGGCAGGAGAAATACAGTCAGTTTTAATAAATGGAACCAAAATAAATTGGGTCCAACAGTATAAGTATCTAGGAATAATTATTGATAACAAACTAAATTTTGAAGCTCATGTGGATTTTGTAAACAAACTAGTTGCAAGAAAGGTTAATTTAATATATAAGTCAAGAGAGATATTGTCTAGACCAGGAAAATAACTAGTGTTTAAGACAATTGTGATGCCACATATAAGATACTGCTCCACAGTGCTTATAATGGCAAGTAAGACAGAAATCAGTAAATTGCAAACAAATATTAATAAGGGAATCACAGCAGTTTTAAATAAAAGACACACAGAAAATGTGAGCAATATGCTTAAAATGTTGGGTTATTTATATATTGAAAAAGAAATAGTGAGAGATGTGTTAACATTTATATTTAGACTGCAAAATAATGTCTTACCCAAGTATCTAAGCAGATTGGTATGAAAAAATTGTGATGTTCATAATTATGGCACTAGACAGGTTAATCATTTTCATGTGACTCATAAACAAGGTGCTTTTTATAAAGGAATAGTTATATATAATAAATTACCGCAATAAATAAAGGATTCTGTATCTGTTGGAAGATTTAGAGAAAAAGTGGGTTCATGGCTGGAAAGCTGTGTGGCTTTGTAAAAATTATTATATTGTAGTATTTTTTGTTTGTTTTGTTTTTGTTATTATATAGTGTACATATAATTTTATTAAATGTATTAGCCACAGGCTATTTGTGAATAAATAATAATAATAATTAAAATATAATGTTACCACGGCGGAGACCTTAGTCTTTAGTATGATACCTCATTTATCTATACCTATCGGTTAGATAGCAAGGGAGATAAATAGCTCGTGACACAAAAACGCATTGCAAAAATGTTGATACTTTTGCCCTTTAAGGGTCGAATTCCGATTTTTTTTTTGTCTTAGTATATGACATCACTAAAGCGGAGATCTTAATCTTTAAAATGATACTTTATTAAAAGATTTCAGATTGGTATTTGTGTTATATATGTCTCTGAAGAAATTCAAATTGTTTATAATGTAAAAATGTCTAAACAAATATATGCCCTTATAGAAGTATATGTTTTCATGGTTGTATAATTAGGATATTCACTATATATGAGGTGCAAATTGAATGCTGTGGTATTTAATAGACAATAGGCAGAGGTTGTAGTTAGGACCAGACGATTACTCTTTGGGGATACGCTTAGTGATACTCTCATCCCCCACTAGAGATGCAGTCAGCCACAAACCATGGAGGAAAGAAATATATGGAGACGATGCAAGGGACTTTCACCACGCATTGAAGTGAAGCCGGGGGAAGAGGAGTGGGGAGAAGTGGCCGCCATATTACCTATCCATACAGACACGGGAAATAAGAGCAAAAACCTCAAGGGGACTCTAGGATAAACGTAACGCCGCAATCTGATGATGGATTATTATGTAACTCGATGAGACAAATAAAAAGTTAAGAATAATTTTTTTTGATATCCTGCTTAGTTTTCGAGATATTCTGTCTCAAATGTGAGATGTTTATGGTTGAAATTCAGAAGAAACAATTAGTCAAAGTCAAATTTGATGATGGATTCTTATTTAAAAAGACGAGACAAATAAAAAATAAAGGATAAAAATTTTCGATATCTTGCCTAGTTCTCGAGATATACTGTCTCAAAAGTTAGTTGAAATGCAGAAGAAAATTTTTGCAAAAAGTCAAATTTGATGATGGATTCTTATGTAACACGACGAAAAAAATCGAAAATAAAGAATAAAATATTTCGATATCTTGCTTAGTTTTCGTGATATACTGTCTCCAAATAGCAATTATATGGATAGGTAATACGGCTGCCGCCGCTAGAGGCTGCGTCACAGAATAAGCGGTATTTCCTCTCTACATCTTTCTTTCCTCTGTGCCACAAACACGGGCGATTTTACCTTCCCATAGTGTTTCTTTCATGACTGCCGACCCCGGCAGCGTAGGGGCAGCGTGCTTGCTTCTCGTTGCAGGGGTCACCGGTTCGAGTCCGGCCGAGGGCATGGGTGGTTTTTATTGAATGTTGTGTTCGTCTTGTGTCGTCCTTACACAAAAGAGAAAATAATCACACTTATAAGAAATATGTATACTGTAAGAGACACAATCACATTGAGCTGGCTGAATGGCTAACACGGCCGAATGACATAAAAAAAAAATTCCTTCATGATACTCATTTGACAGCGGATTGAACGGGCGTTTGAAGTTATTCCAGATGTTCCACTTCCACAAAAAATCCTTGGCTTCATCGAAATTGAGCCCCTGTCATCCAGTCTATAGTCAGATGCTCTACTGCGTCAGCCACTTGGCCCCAAATTTTAATAGGCATCATAAAAGTTGCGACCATCATGTAAATCATATAGATCAGTTCTTATGAGGACAAAAAGATATAAAAAATCATGAAATATCTGAAAAATGAACAGTGAAACTATTTAGAACGTAAATTATTTTATAAATTCCTGCAAAACTGATGAAGAAGAAATTCCAAATCTATCCAATAGGTGACAGTATTTCTGAAGTAAAACTTGTAGACGTTGTTAATAATCTCGAGGAGAAGAAATCCAGAGGGTTATTAAACATCCACCTGAAATGAGATTACTCATCCGCAAAATCCCCCCTCCCCTCTCTTGGAATTTGCTTCATTGGGCACCATAACTTCAGTCAAATCCATATTACAGTCTCCTCTATGCATTAATTTAAGAAAAATTGAAATTAGCAGAAGAGTTTTGAAACAATCTCAGAACAATGAAACAGTAAACTTGGGAGTAATGTAGAAAGGTCGCAACATTCTATAATACCTGTAGTTGTTCAGCCAAAGGAAAGAGTATTGCTGTGGGAGAATCAGTACTGCTTATATCCCCTTCTCTTCATGTATCAGTGGGCGAAATTGCTCTTTTTACTCTCAACTGTTGAAATAATGTGAGTTAAACCCACGTCCTTGTATCAGGTATTACGCATTACGCTATAGATGCAAAGTACTACAGCGTGTTTAGCATTATAGTCATCTTTAATTAGTTATCCTAGTTGACATGCGTGTCATAGGCGTTATTACAGTGTCAGAAAACCACTTCTATTAGTGTCATTTCGTAAGCTATTTTTACTTAACATATTAATGTTATTATCGTTACTATTACATGAAAGTCGTATAATTTTGCAATCATTTTCAGAGTTCTTACCTCCTAACCACATCCTTCTAAAAGAAATCAGTGACTGGGATGTGTAAACATTTCGTACAAGAAGGATCGTTGCTACATGCTGGTAATTTACATACCAGTATTGAATGACATGAAGTACCTTATAGGACAATATATAATAAAGAGAATACTCCTGCTATGATATATCGCTGTTCCCAAAGTTTGTAATGAATTAAAAGGTACAGTGCCATTAGGCACTAAGTGATCCCACGGTGTGTGTGAATATTGCCGATGCGTCGTGTCAACGAACAGAAACGTGACGGAACTAAAGCGTCCAGATTTACACGCACCTTGGGGGGTGCTGACAACGTCCTACTCAACGTGGACATAAAGCGGATTTATAACCCCCATAAATAACTGAGACCCGCTTTCTATTTTCGCACGTTTCGGAAAGTTCCCGCCGAAAACTGGCGCAGACTAGCAAAAATAAACCTTAGTGACGTTTCCTAGTAAATGAGTGCTATATGAGAGTAGGGGAAGACGATCCAGCCAATAGAGAAGCCGCCTCAATTTATTGCCGTGTTGGTGTTTTTTCTTGTCTGTTCTGGGCCAATGTGCGCTGGTCCTTTGGCGCGGATTGCGGTGATTCGCCAAGAGCCGGACCCGACATCGCGTTACGAGAAGTACAGAGTCTTGCTCGGAGGAGAAGGACGGACGACGAGACATTCTGGTGCAGATCTTCATCTAGTACGGCCGAAGTGATTTTCGCGGAGTACGAGTCGGCAGCTGGGGACGCTGCCATCACGCGGTGCGTTCGAGGAAGCTGAAAGACCGCATGTGGCGCTGGTCTTACCTGGTCGCTGACCTGGGCTGTGAACAATGGTAAAAGCTACGGCCCGGACGGAAGCTCATGCAATCGTTCCACCCAGTAATGACCCTGAGATTTTGCAATGACCCTGAGATTTTGCTCTAACTGTTTGACATTCAATGATATGTAATTGTAGAATAAAAACAAACTTCGTGTTTGACTAATTTCACAATAATAAATTGTACACCCAATTTTCAATTTTCCTATTCATTACAATAATATTTCATGTGATTAGCTGAAGATTAAGTATGATTTTTTGATATTCCAAATTGATAATTTTGCTAATGATAAAACAGTATGACCCAAAAGTAAACGTCCGCAAGGTAGACGTTACAACATGGCACCCTAAACGTGGAGCTATCGAAATATGAATGATTGCAAGAGTTTCTTGAAACATTGATATTAAATAAATGGTGAAATTTTATTTCAGTGGAAACCAGATGATCCAGCAGAAAATTTTATTTTATGATATATGTGATATGTTAATGCTCTGCCATTGAATTATTTTATTTTAGTCCTGCAACGGAGATGGATGCAGTTTGAAAATCATACTATATGATGTATTGTGTTGATACATGTTCAAATCGACGTTGAAAAATTGTTTTGTTTGTCAATGGTGGAAATATGATGTGATGATTGTCTTTCATTCGATATGTTGTTGTGTTGTTGAAATATGATTTTTGGTTTTCTTTCGATTGTGATGTGGTTTTGTCTAATTTTGGTAATGGATCTGTTGAGACGATTTCTCGAGACTGGTGTTTAATGGTAAGATTGTTTCGTCGATTCAGCGTTGAAAAATGGCATGTTTGATTTTTGAATGTCTTCTGGGACGGCTATTACTTTTTATCTTTTTCGTATCTTGCTTATTCGTGTTTTATGTGTGCTGACGTGTCGACAGAATATTCATTGTGATTTACCTGTGGTATCGGGAGTAAAATTACGTTTGCTGGAAATCATATGTCACGAGAAGTGTTACTGCACGTATGTGTTTTTAAGTTGATGGTTGATTTTAAATTAAAGTGGGCTGACATCTATTTTTTGGTTTGATTTCTTTCCATATGATCACTAAGATCTCGCGTTATGCTGAAATTTTTTCTAATTGGTTTTTTAAAACAAATTCAAGGACTATTAATACGTGATTTATGTGCGCAAAGGTAAGTTCAGTGATTGAATTTTTAATGTCTTGTGGGGATATGCGGAGGCTGGTCTCAGTTCATTTTCTTTGATACCGTTGTGTGATCGAAATTTCTATTGATTCTGATGATCCAGTTGCTTGTTCAAGTTGTCTATTTTATTTTCCATGTGGTATTCGCGTAGTGTTCATGGAGATTGAATTACGGGGGGCGTAAAGATATTTAAAGGGAGGTTTGACTAACTTTTATGGCGTAAACGATTCTCTAAATTAACACTGCTTTCAAATGCGATCGCTAAAAGTTAAATTGAATGCTGCTCCGGAGTGGAAAGTTTATTAAAATGGCACAAAGTTTGAATCAAACGGAGTTAGGAAATCTTGACGTAGCGATGGAAGGAAATCACGCGAATTTGACAGATAACGCCGCGATCGTGAATTTTGAACAAACTCCTAGTGAAGCGGGTAATATAGTTTGCGCTCCCATCAGTGATTCCCGGGACGAAACAGTGAACCCATTGCAAAGCAAGCAGGACGTAATTCTAGCGCCTCCGCTAAATGATTTAGGTATTTCCCAGATTTTGGGGATGTTACAACACATGAATGAGAACCTCACTGCCCAAATGAACGAAATAAATGAAAAATTTACTGCCCAAAGAGCGGAAATAAATGAAACGTTTGCGGCCCATAGAGCGGAAATGAATGAAAAACTTACTGCTCTTAGCGACCAGCAAGAAAAATCCAAAGAGCAAATGAACGAAATAAATGAAAAAATTGACACAAAGCTGGATGATTTCGGGAATAAACAGGTTGAAATAATGGAACAATTTAAAGGAGATTTGCGGAAAGAAGTATCGGAAATGGTTAATGGCCGGGTCGAGACATTACAATCCTCTGTAATGAGTGAAGTAAAGATTCTCAAGATGGAATCACAAGCAAGAATCAAAGGACAAGAAAGGCTGGAAAAGATCAGCAAAGGCATTGAAGAGAACTTGTGTGAAACAAACAGAAAATTAGGGGACTTGGCCAATAGCACAGAAGAACGGGCGATAGCGATCGAAACGCAAATGAGTAAAATTCACGCCGAGGTCGACAGGAATACGGATACGTGTGAAAAACGGAAACGGGATATGGAAAAGGCAATTGGGGAATGCAAGAAAAAATCATTCTTCCCTCAGAGAAGATGTGCGGAGCATCCAGGAAGAGGTTACCGCTTTAAGTAATCGCACCATAGAGGCACCGAGGGTTCAGACGAGCTACAGTGCGGTGGAAATTCCTCTCCCTCACTTTAGTGTGCGCCTTGGAACAAATCCGAAAGAATATCTCCGGAAACTGGAGAACTACTTCAAAATAAAGGGAGTCCCGGAGAGCATGAAATTATTAGTAATCCAGAGTACTTTTGGCGAAGAAGAATTGCCCTGGTTATCTGTGACATGTACGGATGAAACGCCATACACCACATTCCGAGAACTGTTCTTAGGTACGTTCTGGGATACCATGGCACAGACTCGGTTACGGTTACAATTGTACCATGGCCGATATTCGACAAACGGGCAGGAATCTATGTCATCCTATGCAATGAGAATGGTGGCAATGGCGAGATCGTTGGATCATGTGCCCGAGGAAATCGAATTATGTGGAGTGTTACGGCTGCACTTTCCCCAGTTTGTCCAAAATATGTTGAACCCAGCAGTTATTAAAAACTTAGCGGAGTTTGACGCTACGCTTCGGGCCGTGGAGAGTGGAGACAGCAACGCAAACAGACCATCTCACGGGTACAAAGGAGAATTTCACAATAAACATGGTGAAAAAAACGGAGGATGGAATGGGAAACCGGGTAGAAATGAAAACCGGACGCGAGAGCAGGGACAGCAGTATCAACGGTCGCACGGGAATGGCTACAGGGCTGAGCAACCGCACCAAAAAAGAGAAGCAAATTGCAACGCCTTGATGCAGACCACAGAAGATACAAAACAACCAAACGCTGAAGATAAGAAAAGACAAAACGAAAATCAAACGTCGCCACCAGGGGCGATGTGACTACAGGAAGTGCATCAGAATCCGTAGGGGTAATTTTAAGTTGATAAAGTAAAGATATTTTAGTCTAAGAATGACATTTTAGTTTGTTTGTAGAAAACATTTCAAACCTATGACGAGCGGCAACAATAATAATACAACCCTAGAGTGAAAATGAAACGTTGATTGTTTATTTCCATACGCAGCAAAAGCTATTATAAAAATAATAATAATAATCCTCGGAGAAATTGTTAGGAAGTGAAAGATCGTGTTTGATTACGATTTCAATTCGAGACGGGTTTGCCAAAGTAGTCACGACGATTGTAAAATCATTAATATTCTGTGTCATTGAGTTGTGGATTAAAATTGGTTGGAGTTTGACCTTTGAGAAGAATAAATATTAGCAGTGTGTTGATGTGTTAAAATATTAAGAGCAGAAAGAAATGACGTGTTCACGATAGCGCAGAGTAGATAAAGTTCGTTAAATGTAGATCAAGAAATGATCGTCTATGAAGAGTTTATATAAATGAAACAAAAATATTGCGGACCGTGAAACCGAAGAAGGTATAGGCCAATATTATTGTAATGACGAAAAAAATCGTCAGTTGGAGTTTAGAGGATGACAGATAGTCATCGAACTTAATAGCCGAAGCTAGAATGAACATGTACTTAATAAAATGTGAGTAGGGATTGTTCCAACACGCTAATAATTCTAAGAAGAGGAAATTCGAAACCATGAATAGATGAAACACTAATGACACGAAGTTATTTAAAGAGAAATGGCTAAGGACGTAATCGTTTGTTGATTAAAAATAAAGTGTTAGGTGAACTATGATACGATAAGAAACAAGAAATACTGATGAAACCGCGATGAAAATAAATTACTGCGTATAGAATCAGAGGATATGTTGTAAAACAATAAATTTCCGAATACAGGGAAGAAGATTTAATTAAGAAGTATGAAAATTTTGGTTGCCGCTAGAAATATGTCATTACCTTTAAGTCTATGGTTACAAGGGCTTATAAAAAGTAGTAGTAAAAATTAACAATATGATATAATCGTAGGAAATATTCTCTAATTACCGATGTGAATAAACCTATCAGTGCGGAAGATGTAGAGGATTAATTATAATTTTTAATCTTATTGAATAAGAGATGTGAAGAGATCGTTTGACAAGAACGGTAAAGTTAATAAGTCAAACTTAGCGAATATAGCCGCGAACAGAGCGGCAGACAGCTGTAACCTTTTGTCCAAACGGCATAATAGGGAGGCGACCCTCCGCTTGGCCGAGAACAGGTAGCGACTGTGGGACCGAGTCTTATACCTGCCCCTTAGAAAGTGAAAGCGTTCGCGGAATCGCAGTGGGGTTTGTTTACTCGAGTCAGCTGGCCTTTCAAAGTTGACCAGAGACGCTGTTAACGGAAAACATTCAATAAAATAGTATCTGTTCTTAAATAAATAAATGGAAAAAGATACCAGTCTGGGAAATTATTTCAACAGAGGTTGTTAAAAAAGGAGGCTGTAATAAAATTTTGTAATTAATTACAAGCATTAGGATTTAAAATGCTAGTATTTAAAATGCTAGTTCATGTCAGGTATTGATTTGACAAATATAACTGTTAGGATACTTTTGTGATGAAAAAGTGAATTAATAAGTAATTATAAGAATAATTGTTAAAAATTATAGATAATAAATAATTTTGCATATTATAATAATAAAATGATGTAATTTTATTTTAATTGAATATTTTTTTTAAAAAGAGGGCAATCTAAGAAAGATTTAAATTAGTTGTATAGAGAATGATATATGTCACATGCTACTCATAAGATATGTAATATGTAGTTATAAAACATGCTGGATTGTCTCGCGAGTTCACTGAGGAATCAAGTAGGGCACAAGAGTAATTCGGGAAGTACAAAGCTATCACATGTTGTATTAAAATAGAGAACTGAAGATGGGTATATCTTAAGAAGTTTGGTAATGTAACTATTAACAAAGATCACAAACAGTTAGAGAATATTAGAACCAACTAATCTCACTCACAAGGAACATTAACCCAATGACCAGAAATAAGTGAAGTTATAGTGAAAAACTGAATTGAAAATTATCCCATAGAATAATTTTCAATTGTACGGGTGATGGGGTAGTTGTAATGAATTAAAAGGTACAGTGCCATTAGGCACTAAGTGATCCCACGGTGTGTGTGAATATTGGCCGATGCGTCGTGTCAACGAACAGAAACGTGACGGAACTAAAGCGTCCAGATTTACACGCACCTTGGGGGGTGCTGACAACGTCCTTCTCAACGTGGACATAAAGCGGATTTATAACCCCCATAAATAACTGAGACCCGCTTTCTATTTTCGCACGTTTCGGAAAGTTCCCGCCGAAAACTGGCGCAGACTAGCAAAAGTAAACCTTAGTGACGTTTCCTAGTAAATGAGTGCTATATGAGAGTAGGGGAAGACGATCCAGCCAATAGAGAAGCCGCCTCAATTTATTGCCGTGTTGGTGTTTTTTCTTGTCTGTTCTGGGCCAATGTGATGCTGGTCCTTTGGCGCGGATTGCGGTGATTCGCCAAGAGCCGGACCCGACATCGCGTTACGAGAAGTACAGAGTCTTGCTCGGAGGAGAAGGACGGACGACGAGACATTCTGGTGCAGATCTTCATCTAGTACGGCCGAAGTGATTTTCGCGGAGTACGAGTCGGCAGCTGGGGACGCTGCCATCACGCGGTGCGTTCGAGGAAGCTGAAAGACCGCATGTGGCGCTGGTCTTACCTGGTCGCTGACCTGGGCTGTGAACAATGGTAAAAGCTACGGCCCGGACGGAAGCTCATGCAATCGTTCCACCCAGTAATGACCCTGAGATTTTGCAATGACCCTGAGATTTTGCTCTAACTGTTTGATATTCAATGATTTGTAATTGTTAACCTCAGAATAAAAACAAACTTCATGTTTGACTAATTTCACAATAATAAATTGTACACCCAATTTTCAGTTTTCCTATTCATTACAATAATATTTCATGTGATAAGCTGAAGATTAAGTATGAATTTTGATATTCCAAATTGATAATTTTGTTAATGATAAAACAGTATGACCCAAAAGTAAACGTCCGCAAGGTAGACGTTACAAGTTATAGCAACTAGATCGATAACAAAGCTACTTTTAGTATGTCGAATGCTGCTCACCCATTTTGCGAGAGTATGGAATTAACCGCTAAGTGACCTTGTGGTAGTGGGGTTTATGGACCGGCAGATTTTATTGGCGGTAAAATCAACGTTGAGATGACTGGAATTTCTCTGAACCTCGTTCCTTCTGACACCCTGCAACACTCTCTTCTCTCCACGAAGCAGCGCGCGATATTGCTCTTTTTATAGTCAGGGGAATGCGGTTTCCTGTGTGCTGTGGAGGAGCAGTTTGGTTGACTGCACACGAGACTGTTTTTTTCACTTTCCTCGTGTGTAACATTATTTCTCAAATCACTGATACACTATGATGTCTAAAGGAAGTATTTTGAAGATAAATTTCTGGGGTTCACAGATCGTTCACAATTGAAGTTTCAAGAATTCATTTTCAACGGGTCGCTAGTATGCAACTGACTGTGGTTGTAACTGGACTAGCGGATTTCAAATAGTGTTTGTAAGGTAATTTGTTTTAAATATAACTTCTGAAACATAGAATCTCTTCTTTTGTGTGCGGGTTTAAGGCCCGCTGTCTTTTAAAGTTTGGAACTTTTGGCTGAAATTCCATTGTTTTTTTTTATCCAGCGGATTCCGAACCAATAATTCATTTACTTGACGGGTTAGTTTAGATTGTTTGGTATAAAGTAAAAATAAATTTTTCTGGCTGACACAAAGAAAGTTATTAAATAACGACACAATTTTATTTTACTACTCTTCATCAGGGATTGGCTTTGTCCCCGCTCCTGTTTATCTCAGTTTCGACTCCATTGCTGCAGAATTACTCATTCCACTCCCCTGTACATTGCTCTATGCTGAGAATATCATGGTAATCTGAAAGTCCTACATTGGAAAATATCCCTGGACAAACACGGCCTGAAGGAAGACCTAGTCCATGGAGAGAGGAATTCCAAGTGATGGTTCGGTTAATATCAAGCTCTGTAAAGCATTTGAGTTCGAATATCAGGGAATACTAATCTGTTCGAATGGTCAGACACTTTAGAGGCGTCAGAAATGGGTCAACGCTGCCTAGACGAAGTGGCGTCAGATCACAGAACTCATTTTCAACCGGAAGTTGCCACTGCATCATATATCAAACATCGTTCGCCCCATGGCATTGTACGAGTATAGAACTTAATGTTGGCTAGTCATGAAAAGACATGAATTACAGCTGCATATCATGAAATGAAGATGATTCGTTGGCCGCAGACACTTTCTAGATTGCACACCATTAGGAATGATAACGTTCGGGTAGTATTTGATGTGACTCTAATGCCTGAGGAAATGCGAGAGGGTCGTCAGCAATGGTGCGGCCATATACTGCTTTGCAATAGTACTTCACTTGTGAAAATTGCACTTGATATAAGTTCTGTGGGTCAAGGACCTAGAAATCGCTGGCTGGATAGCTTTCGGGACAGTGCTGCCAATTCTACGGATTTATCCATGGATCTACGGATTTTTATAAATAGTTAGGATTTTGTTAAAATATCTACGGATTTTTTATACTTTTTGTTTTTCGTTGATTTTTCTTATATTGGTGTTTTGTTAAACTCTGAGCGTATAGTGTTAATGCATTACAGACTTGTTAATAATTGTGAATAGTTTCCTTGCAACCGCTCGTGTGAACCAACGATTGAAACAAAGCTCATATTTTGGTTGATTGTAGATTTTATAGATCTTAAAAGACCGTAATATAAAACTGTCGGTGCACTCTTTATGCACGGTGACACGGCTTACAAAGCAGTGCCTTCAGAGAAGACCTAACCAGTATCCGACTATCAAAGAGGTCGTAGTTTATAACATTTACTTTTACATAAGATATGCTAAGTTTAATGCCAACAAAGAAAATGTATGGTCCTTTTTTAAAAAAGAAGAAAAGGGGGAAGGGGAGGGTTAGGCACAGCAGCAGTGATCAGTCATGAAAGTAACGTTACATAAAACATGTTCAGAGATATTTCTTACTTTCAGCGTAGAATATTACTTTGTATTTCGATTTTTAAAGACCTGAAAATAAAAAATATTCGTAATATTGACTCTCTCTTCAATAATTACTGTTTCAGTTAACGAGTCTCCGGAATTTTGTACCCATCTGCGGATATTTAAGCGGCCATCTACGGATATTCAAAGCCAAGTGGCTGGCACCACTGTTTCGGGAGGACATGCAATTGGTTAATGCCTCACCTGAAGATGTTCATACAAGATCGGCTTAAATGGAAGAAGAAGTTCAATAAAGCAGATCCTGTAATTTCGGAATAAACTCTAGAAAAAAGGAGACTTAATGTTGCTGCTCATATTCCATGGCAACCTCCTGTTTTCTCTGAAGGGGATGAACGAAAGTGGAATTTATTCCGTTTAATTTGACTAACAGAAGAGTCATCATTTGTGTTACACGTCAGTATTTGTAATACAATATTCACGATTATTGTCTGGTTGAAACTTTTAGATATAAATTGATATAATCTCAACTTCAGTATGAATGACTTTAATATTTTAAATTTACTCCACCCATGGATAGTGTCTGCAACATATAGCTTTTCTGAGGATTCATAAACTTAGATAGAAGTTTCAGTTTAGATCCTGGTGAAATAAACAAAATCCATCTCTTGTGTGCTCTCTTGCATAGAGCATTGAATGAAATGTTGCAAATATCAGAGGATACGAAGTAATGCACTAAAAGGAGGGAGCCTATATCTAAAAAGTAATGGTTTATAACTTGCTTGTTTAGTGTTATTAATCAGACAAATAAAAAAATTGTCATTTGAATGTAAATTTTACTCGCACAATGGAATAGTCAGCTTAATTTTTGAGCCAAAGAGTTTCTCTTCTCGAGAAAAATGATTCCAGTTTCTCAGATGTGCCACAGTTATTTTGAGGCGAGGCTCGTACTGTGGTTGCCTTTGGCGCTGTCACATTATTCCCGACTCTGAATAACAGCTCTCTCTTACACTGCCGACTCAACGTTACGAGGTGAATCAGCGAGCAGACATATGGCAGCATACGAAAGAGAATAGTAGCATCTTTTATAAAGTGACCTCGAAATTATATCTGAAGAGTTGAGCGAACAGCAGTTCTGAGGAGCTGCTCCCAGATCTCAGACATTTCAGGCAAATTGCAAACATTTGTCCGGGCTCCGCTCTACAGTTTGTTTTACTTGTGTAAACGGAGCCGAATAAATACCCTCAACTTGGCCACCGCAGACAGAACTTGGGTGTGCGTTGGAATCTTTCGCCCATTAAGAGCCTCGGACACTGGACTGTATGAGTTTTGCGTGGAGTTCACGTAACCAGTTAAAAGTTGGTACTTGTGTCGACAACTCCTTAATGTTTAGGGCCTAAAACAGAAATAACATAAATAAACATTCAGTACGAGAATCGGTTTATTTTTATTGGATACGCCAGAAGAGTGACTTTTGCTTATTGTAGTTTGCTCTTCCCACGAGGCTCTTTCTGCCACCAATCTGTATTTTAATTTTTTAGATACTGACGGTATCCAATAATCAATGACAGTAAAGTTAAAATCTTTTGAATTTGGTGAGTCATTTTTTACATAGCTTTCATAAATCTATTAAACAACTAGAAGGTAATAACAGTCTTAGATGTGTTTAATATTATGTCAACTCTAAAATCGGCGCTGAAACAGGAAATCCGAAGGAACCAAATCCTCCACAGAAATTGATAACATTAAAAAGAATGTTTATAGTATTCCTTGATAAATGTCTGGAATATCTTAATAAATGGTTTGATTTTGATGAAAGCATTTGCTTAGGCAAAATACAAAAATTAAATTTAAAACACGAGTTTACATTTGATGTCTGTTAGGCAATATTAGAAGTTCTAAATTCATTAAAAAAAAGAGTATCAAAATGGATGAACTTCATTCTAAAATAACAATATTAAACGAAATTTATACAAAAGTATTAGTATTACAGTTATTATAGTTATTTTATCGTCAGAACCACAACCCAAAACTGACAGTGTATTATAAAAAATACCGAAAATAATTTACAAAATTTATATAAGATTTTATTATTCATGCTCTCTATTCCTGCCACTTCGAGATTTGCAAGAAGGTTATTTTCAATCATGAATTCAATATAGTATTTCATTACTAAAAAATAAAATTTTTGGTTTAAATTTATTTAAAAATTGTATGTGATCAAGCATATTTTTTTACTTTTCCATAAAATTCTATATTTCTATGAAGTTTACTATATTTTTTATATCTTACTCTGAAAAATATCATAATCAACCGAAATTTTTTTTTGGCAACCATATCGAAAATTGTTATCGTAACACCGAGCTCGAATGCCTTTTCTGCCTTTCAGGATGGTATCATGTGGAATAAGTTGAAGGAGCCAGAGATTGCAATACATTATAAGGGGAAATAAAGCACAATTTACCTTGAATAATAAAACAATTTAAAACTGAAATTCGTAGATGTCAAAAGTGAGTGAATGGCGAAATTTCCCTCAAAGAATTAAATATAAATAAAATTATGAAATGCGAAAACTGGTATGCAGGGAAATTGCTACCGGTTCATATGTTTCATCACAATTAAACTTTAATAACAATAATAAAGTGAAGCTCGCAGAACAACAGCGCCTCCTGGGATGACAGTACATAGCCGTCTGTATAAGATGAGATTTTGTCTGCCACCTGTTCATTTCTCAAATGGTTCTGTAAACATTTTTGGTAAGTAGTTTAGTAATTAAAGATTCGTTTTGTGTTGTTAAAAGACATCTTAGTACTTCTTTCAAAATTTGTGCCAACACAAACACCGTACACACAGTTTTATTTAACGGGCAGCACAATCTGATAGTTATTATTTTATCTGAGCGTTTTCTATGTCCACGTGTATTTTTGAGGCAGAATTAAAAGAAATGGACAAAAAGTCGTAATTTCTTAAACCGAAAAGTAAATAACTGTGAAGATGAAATGTATAGAAAACATTGTGCATATTATCACACAATGTAAAAACTAGATTTTATCACAAATTTCCGGCTAATTATTTTGTTGAAAATCAGCACGACTTGAACATTTTGTCATTTCACTCTTTGCGAAGAGAACATACAGCAATTTGTCTCATGCATCTGAAATCTATACGTGATGGCGAAACATCACATTGCTGATGATTGGAAGCAGTATATCAACAGTAACATGGCTCACGGGCTATTGGGATTGCCAGAGGATATAGTTAGCAATTGTGCCTGCTGAATGTCGTTATGTGTCAATTACAGAAGCCTGTAGCCGGTAATGCATTTTGGATCAAATTAGCTCGATTGATGGGTTCGCTGCCTCAGGATCACATGCAGAACAACAATCGTAGTGATGTCTTCAGTGTAAGAATTAAATAAGAAAGCGAGAGAAGTGATGCCAGAATAAATGACATGCCCATGATATTGACCAAAAATCTGTGATAATGTATGAGAATAAAACAAATGGGCCATTACCATTGACCAAAACATTGAGTTTGTAGTTTTTATTTGAACTACACTGAAAATTTATAATTGTTTACTCGTCCGCATCAGGAAGTTTCACATCTCCTGTGGGGGATGAGAGTTTTGTACTTCATTTAAATACTTAAAAGAAAACAGAACTCCCTCAGGGTGCTAAAATTTCTTTTATTCTGCCTGTTATTAGCAGCCTTTTAAAACGCTATTGTGTATACAAAGACCAATCTTGTTCGAGGAATAATTTTACTGCCATGCCGAACGATCTGTAGGGTCTTCCCATTTATATATAGAACAGTTTACTCTCCGTCCCCAAAATGTTTACCTTATAATAAACTTTTCATTTCTTCCACGACGATTTATAGTTGGAAAAACTTATCAAATTTTTAAAAATATTTTAATGGGGAATTTTAGATTAGTTTCTCGTAAAATTTTCGCAAGTAACTGGCATTGCACGGAACTTATTTGATACAAACGCATTTCTTTATTCTAGTCATTTCCGATTTTCTTTTTCAATCGAACTTGCCTTATACCCTTGTACATGATTCCCCGAATATTCGTTTTCTCTGTTCTGCCCCGACCTTTGCTTCCAGTTACTTCGCGAGTTTTTTCTAAAGTTTTTCTGGACGTGAATCGTTTGCTTGCATTGCAGCCAATATTTTCGTCTCTTAATTGGTAATATTTCCGTTCAATTACCTTATCTTCGTGAGTCATCATCATTTCAAACACAGAACTGTTACTATTAAATTACTATATTTGAAATACTTTAAACAGAGAATATGACCGATATTGGAGACAAATTTCAAGTTCTTATGTAACAAAAAACTGGTAACCAGAATGGTATAAAACTAGCAGCTTTGGCGTTCGCTCAAGTTTTTATTTTCAGTGACTATTCCCCTACTTGACGATCTCTAAACAACGATACTCTGTCTAGACGATTGCGTAAGAAATAAAAACAATAGCTTTTCCACTTCATTTACTTGTGTGGAATATCGCTCACATATAGTTTAACGAAATTTTAAATACGATATTTGGTTTCGGCTTAACGCAACACTTAAAAAATGCGAGTTTAAACTTTTGTTTACAAGTTGGGGCCTGTGACAATTTTTTTTAAGGGCTTTACACTTTGTCTGGAGTGAGAAGATTGGGAGAATCAAAAGGGGAGAAGTCCTTTATGTCCTTTTTGAAGGAACCAATCCGACATTCGCTTGCAGTGAAACCTTGAAAAGTGAAATCTGAATAGTTTGACTGGGTATCGAACCAGCTTTCTCCTGAATAACAAGCCCGCGTTCACCCACCGGGCTCTCAGAAGGACAGACACACAGCTTAGCGACAGGAGGTACGGTTTCGTTTTTCCTTGTGTGCGGAGCCTTAAAAAGAAACATTTCGCTAACGTTCCAAATATATTTTGAATAGGGTTCGAAAATATACGAAAGTTGGGTTATGGTGTTAGCACGTTAATGTTGTGATTATTTATCAGTTTAGTACCATTTTTAATAGCGTTTCTGAATTGTTAAGGCTCCTCTACACAATCGCCCATGATGGGGGATTAAAAGAATGGCCATCATTGTCGCAATCATGAGTTGCCGTTTGTGAATTTTATCTGTTGAAAAGGGACGTCAAACTGATAGCGGCTTGTGGTGATCACGGATTAATAAGTTACTCTATGTTACGCAATCTTAATTTTATAAATTACTTGAGGTTTTGATCAGTTAGGTTTTTGTTTGTTGTGTTGGTTGATGGCTGAGTCTTGAAACTGAACTTAATCATCGCAAATTCCATTTACGAAAGAAGTCCGATGTAAATGTTGTCTGTGTAGTTTCGGCTGGTGTTGGCTGAACATTGTAAAATAATTAATATGCTATTTGACAGTATTAAAAAAATATTATAAATTGAACTCATTCTCGTAGATTAATGCTTCAGGAAGCTAATTTTTTCAATTTTGAAAATAAAAGTGGATTATTTTTAATGAAAAAACGAAATAAAAATTATACTTTTCTTACCTCTGGTCACGTGACAGAAAACGCTCTAGGATAGGTGGTCGCTTGAGTGACGTCACACGTCTGTAAACGCTGTGGCTGGGAATGGGGCGTTTCCTATTATCCAAGTTTTCAACTATTTTTATTGTTTGTTGCTGGTCATTTCTCGTTATTAATGAAATTTCATTTTGAATACAAAATCGAGAACAATTTGTAAAAGCCTACAGCGGAAAAATATCGAAAATATACGCTTTATTTGTGGGGCTGGCTATAGAAAAAAAACCCTGACTTTTATTCTGCTGAGTTTAAAAATGTAACAGCTTCAATTTGAGACTCATTTATATTTAAATTGAAAGTTAGAGATTGATTGTTGTGCGTTAGCAAACCATCCGTCGAAAAATTCTGTACGCGAAATTTGAGCAGTGAAAATAAAGAAAAGTATGGGTGTCGCAAAAATGCGCAAACAAATGGAGGTATTTTTTGTAGCTAACAAGCAGCTCTTTCAAATAAATATAGCAAGACTCCGATATAATGTGGTATAATGAACTAAAATGCAACATGAAATTGGCTCAGTAGTTTTTTTTAAAATTAAAAATAATCTCGCTCTGTTTTAATGATGCTAATGTATCACGGAAAAAGCAACTTACCTTGAGCAACTTACCAAAAGCAACAGAAACACACCAGTCACTACTATAGCTGTGGACAGAGTAATTGGCGGGTCAGTGTGAACGCGCTGTTGCCGTACTTGGGGACAAACTCGCGATGCGCTCTCTTTCTATCACCTGAAAATTGCAACGCTGTGCGGCCTGTGTTGCCTAGTCCAAGCGTCAACAGCTCTCTAACCACCCCCAAACCTTCCACCTCCCTTTCACTAAAAATGTGTGAACCTGAGAATCGGAATTAGAAAGTGTCAGTGTGAGTGTGAACTTGCTCGAGAGGGGATATTTTGATTTTTAGCGATTTACGATTTTTACGTGCGATTTAAATAATTCCTTTTGGTTATTTATTAATTGTAGTAATTTAGTGTAATAATTTTACCGAACAAAAAGTGCAGTAACTTATAATTAGGGAAATTTAGCAAGAGAATCTTGCTACTAAAAATGGATACTTAGGAAGAGACTTATTCTCCTATTCCAGGTGTTTCCGAACTAACGACTCCCAACAAGACGCAAGTCATCGACAGCAGAACCACCGCTGCTGAAGCAGACAACACAGTAAATCTATCATTCACAATGTTTATAAATATTTCAAATTTCTTGTGGACAATGATCGAGAAATTTTGTCTTCTACATGTACGCTAGTAGGAAAAGACTTGAAAGATATGGACGTACTTGATATTGACGAAATAAAAAACTGCAGTGATTTGTTACCGCAAAAAACAACCATATTGCGAAAAAAATTAGGGAATGGACAGGCTATTTGCGCTGCAGCTTGTGGTTGTCGGTTTGAGAACTGTCCAGCGCGTGTGTCGTGAGGGAAAATAACCTACGTTTGTTTCTCGAAAGAAAAATATGAAACAATACAGCACTCTAACAAAGCTTAGCGACTTTGACAGTCCTTTGTCAGGAGGACAGTACACGAATTTTACGATAGTGATGAGTGGTAATATATAAACAGATAATTTTGTCGTTAATTAAGCAAGTTTTTCAGTGCAGAGGATGACAAAATAAAATTTTGATTTTAGTTATAAATATACAAACTGAAAATAAAATGTAACACGTGGACTTTTAGCCACAAATAAAAGAAGAGTATTTCCATAAGTTTCCTTAGTCTGTCGAGAATTTTATTTTTCTGCGCAGATAATAGAATAATAAATAACAGGTCTTTGAAACCTCCAATTATATTAAACGCATCTGCAATGCATAACTTTCTTAACGAAATGACATGCATCAATATTTTATGACAGAATAGTGATCATAAATTACTTAAAACACGTTACAAACCATTACTACAAGTAAAGAGGTGAATACAACTGTTACGCGCACGGCTTGGCAACGGCGCATTTGACGCCACCCGCCAATTAATCTGGCCAGAGCTATAACACACAGAAAGAACGTAATCATCGACCAAACTCAGTCAAATGGCGCGGCCGACTGGAGCGCTTGATCGGTGTTCAAACTATTTTTTTCTATTGTTAGGGGTGAATTCGTGGAAAATAAACCTTTGTTCCGAGTAATATGGTTTATCTACTTTTAATATAAATAACTATTTTGCCTGTGTAGACTATTATCAAAAATGATTTTTGTCCCTCTAGATTTAGAAAATATCACACTGTGCGGCGTCCTCCCGGATGCGAGGCCAGAGCATAACCGCTCACTCACTATGCTCGGAACAACTGGATGTTGTGGGCCATTTTTCTTAATTGCAGATTAAGGCTTATAGAAAAATGATATTTTTTTTGTCAATAAAACTGAATTTTTTTGTTTATTCATTTACCAACCTCGTTTCACTTCATCTCACACGAAGAAACTGTGAAGTGTTTGTTATTAACATAAAGAGAAGCAATTAAGAAGTAGTGTCCTGATAGCTGTGTGATTGAAGAGTGGTAATGGAATTCAGAACGTCCTACGTGTGAACCTTGGTTGTAATAATATTTTTTGCGTGCATTTTTTCCGTTTTTGTTTGCTGTTTTTTGCACTACTATGTTTTTATTCGAAGAATTCATAACAGTTGCTAAGCGTCATACAAGCATTTGAAATAAATTGCTACCATACATGAAAACTTTTAATTTTTAAACTTAACAGAGAGAGAATATCATGCAAAAAATACAGGTGCACGGCGGCGAATAATAGAATTTATTTTAGAAGTGACATCACTTGTAGAAGTCTTGCAACAGTTCCTGAACGAGTTGTGTCCATTTCGTTGGAATTTTTACCTGACGATACAACTGCAGGTTACCTTCCTGACATAACTGCGTCTATTAAGCGGTATTTACTTTTAATATGCAAGTAATATTTTTTTAAAAAAACCTGTTTATGGTTTGCAAGTAACGTCCAATTTCCTTTTTGAAATCTTCTTTGGTTGGTTCAAACGGTTGTAATTCGCTTGTTATCCAAAAAGTTGTGAAGTCTTCAGAAAAAAAATAAAAATTAAATTGATGTTTTGGTGGGTTTTCGGGAAAAAATTATTATGCGATGCAACCAACAGCAACTAGTATCCAAAGAAAATGACAAAAGAAAACAAATTGAACATATTCCGAAGCTAGGATCGAACCTTAGGACCCTAACCCTAATAATTCTCGTCTTAAACAACGTATTACATTTATCTCTACGAAATCGCGGTGTAAATGAGCTTCACAGAAAATCGTAGGTGGGTGCAGGATAGGGGGAAGTTGGGTGTGTAGGGAAATTGCCACCGGAGCGTGTTCTCCAATGCAATTAAATTAAAATTAATTAGTTTTAGTAACATGACGTTAGAAAAGGCATCAGCTGTATGGGGCATTGGTTGAAATATCGTATGTGACTTTGTCGCAATATCAAATTAAAGTTGTTACATTTTTAAGCTCCACAGAATAAAACTCAGTGGTTGTTTCTATAGCTAGCCCCACAAATAAGGCGTCTAATTTCAATATTTTTCCGCTGTAAGCTTTTACAAATTGTTTTAGATTTTATATTCAAAACGAACTTTCATTAATAACAAGAAGTAACCAGCAACAAACAATAAAAATAATTTAAAACTTGGGTAATAGGAAACGTTCTATTCGCAGCGGCAGTTTTTCCAGACGTGTGACGTCACGACTGTCAATGCACGCGCCAGGCAGCGAAGGAGCGTTTTGGCGGGCTTTTAAATTCTTTAAATTTTAACTTTGAATTTTACGCAAAATAATGCACTGCCGTCTAAAAATCTCTTCACTCGGTGAATAACGTGTACCAATAAACAATTTAAAACCATTTTCAAGAAGTAGTCAAATACCCAATTCACTGAATTAAAGTTATGATAAGCACAAAGAAAGATTTACAAATCTTTCATTCATCAGATAATTTCTATAATGTATTTAAAAAATAAGGAAAGGCGACCATATAACTAAAGAAGAGATGACCATAATCTCCCAGAAATAACTGGAAAACATTAAATAAGTACCAGGCAGAAACGATGCACAGTGAAAAATAACACAGGCTGCTGCTAATCTATTTGCTTAGTACATATTACCATTATCGGAATGAGCATAGAAAACAAAAAAGTCATGTAAAATAGATAAAGAGAAGATCGTAGATATTGACTATTCACCGCAACTGAAAAAGTACAGAGCCTCCAATTATTGTGCTAGGTATTAGACAACTCTTGCTTGCAACTTCGATTTCACTTCTCCGTCCATACACATGATTTTTTTCTCCCCCAGACAAACCATGAATAAACAACTAGCCGAACTTCTAGTGGAACCATCATCAGAATTTGATAACTTCGATCGTATGTCATCAAGCGACTTTGAATATCTAGTATAAAAAATATCTCCATTGGTTGCGAAAAAAGTCATATTTTGGACCTCTGCCGTGCGACTGAATGATGGGCGATTGTGTGTACACGCGCATGATCATCGGCACGCATTCCTTTGATGTACCGAAAACTAACCGATCGCTCACGATTATAGGCGATGATGGACACTCACAGACGATTATTCCCCCTACACAATCGTGCGTGCCTATAGTCGCCCATCATGGGCGATTGTGTAGAGTCTTTTTACGCTGACGCGTGGTGCTACCGCGCCTGTGAACATGTCTGCTCCTTATCTCTGGACTTTTTGCCGCACTCCGTTATGAGTGAGCCAGGGTGCTGCAAACGACTGTAACGGCCTCTGAGCTGCTCATTTGGATCTCTGCTAACGACTCGCCAACTCTCAACTCCCAACACAAAGAATTAAAACACAAGAGACGACCGAACAGTTGTCACGGTCTCCTGGGAGAACTAAATTCACCAATTTCTTCCGAGGACGCAAGATACGCTTCTTATTCGTTCATTCAGACCGTGAGGCAAGATAAGAAGGAAGTTTCCTGCTCGCTTATTGTCGCAATCATTGTATTGTCGTAACAGCTATGGAACTTGAGAGGAACTGTGAAATTTTTACCGCTCGAAAGAGTTTCTCACTACACAGTTACGGCTCCATAGCATTTTTAACGCATATTGCTCAACTTTTTATGAGCTCTGCTGCAAAAGACAGCAACGATACTTTTCTCTGTCGTTTAATTTCGTACTTTTTTGTGAACGTGGTTTGCATTAATTATGTTGACTGTATTAAGTCGGTATCTTTCTTTGATAATGTAAAAAGGATTTACTCCTTACTTCCTCTTTATTTAGTAGTTGCAGATAAAAAACTCTTACATTATCATAACGCAATTTCGCGGTTCATGTTGTGTAACAAATCTGCTACCGTTGCCACACTGTGTACGTCCGTAAAAGTGACTTATTGCAAGTAACAAAAAAGCACGATCATTAATTACTCTTAATTTCAGTTTTTTTTTTTTTTTTTTTTTTTTTTTTTTTTTTTTTTTTTTTTTTTTTTCAAAGGAAAATTGTGTTTGCCAAGTTTTTGTTGAGAGATTTTGTGAAAGTTGGTTATATCGTAATCTCTCTTTACTTTTGCTACTTAGTATGTATTGTCATTAGCGTGTGAAAACATGAATCGTTTGATTCAAATATTGTAATCAATCAATTAAATTTCTTTTCTCATTACCAATAAATTAAACAGCCCTACCCTTCCTCATTAAAAATTCTTCCATAAACTTCCTAGACTACCAAATATTTTAAAGATATAATTATTGCGTGGCTTATAGGTCCACAGCGGTTCAAACATATCACCGAGTCAACAAATTTTGAGTGATATATTCTGCATTCTTTCTCGTCTTCCTAAAATCCAAACTGTATTCCATATACAGATCTTTAGAAAGTTATTTATTTATTTATTAATTATTTAAAACTACGAGATTTCTCGGAGAAGGATTTTCTCGCTAGTGTTAATCTGCGATCAGTGGTATACTCCATTTGGCCAATGGTTGTAATGTTCGGTTAGAAATGTTTCGTTAGATCCCTCGTGCCCCATATTTGCTCAGTGGTAATTTTTTTTTTTGGCACGATCACATTGTTTACACTATCAAATCAATTCAGCATTTGAAACAGCTTTGAACGATGGATTGCAAAACTCTAATTAATCCTGCCTAATTAAGCCTCTGATTAATATTTACGTGCTCTTACATATTATTTTGTTTATGAGTTAATTCTTCTTATAAAATTAATACAAATAATATTATTAATAAATATAAGAAAATGTACTTGATTTGAAGACTAATATAAGCAATAATATTTTAGTATACCAAATAAATAAGCAAAATTATAATACCAACCAAAAAAATAGTTCATTTAAGTGTAGCACATTTTTATTCCTTTTCTTTATTTCATCCATTAATACAGTATGAATAGTATTCCTAACTTAATATACAGTTATTGATATGGCCGCATTTGAAATATTGAACAAATAGATAATACTTGAAACTGTCTCCATTAGCTAGAAACCGTACAGTTACGGCTAATCGAAATTTTGCTGGTATTGGTATCCTGAATCTATTCTTGTGATGTTAAGGGTTTAGTTTTTCTCAAAGGAAGTTCAAAGTCAGGTTGTGACATTCTTAAGAATTTCGGTGACTGTCCAGAGAGTCTTCACGTACCATTTTTGGAACATCTGTTCCATACTTCTCTTGAAAGTGAAATTGTTTAATGAAACACAAAAGTACTACTATAAACCTACTACTCTGTTATTGACATTATTTTAGTAAAAAATATAACTTCTGAAATTATATATACTACTAGCTGGTACCCACGACTTCGTTCGTGATTGTAAAGAATTCATATTGACAGCCATAGAGATCTAACCACCATAGTGCACGATGGGAGACTCGACACTATTACCACACACAAATACCAGTCCTCTACGCTACGTAGTTTCGGCAGCAAAGTAAAATTTACGGATACACACAAGTCTTTGGATGAAATACGAAAATGTGCATGATCCACCAATTTCAAACAACATATCACACAGACTCCCACAGTTACCGAATTTCGGCCAACGTTGTGATCGATGGGAGACTCTGTGTTACTACCACACACAAACGCCAGTGATCTGCGATTGATAGTTTTCACTTAAAAGTGATACACCGTGACACATGCGTCTTTGTCAGTAATACGAAATTGCCACAGATCGACCCTTTTCATCCCCCATATCTTCCACACCCCCATAGCTACAGACATCTAACAACCATAGTGCACGACAACAGACACGATTCTACTACCACACATAAACACTAATGTTCTATGCTATGTAGTCGTGGCAGAAAAGTTAAATCTGCGGAGACACATGCCTTTCGTAGAAATACGAAAATATCCTTGGTCGGCCACTTACAACCACCATATCTCCCACACAACCACAGTTTCTGAATTTCGGGCGCTGTTGTGATCGAAAGGTGACTCTGTGCTACTACTACACACAAACGCCAGTTATCTGTGATCTATAGTTTTAGCTGAAAAGTGATACACCATGACACTTTTGTCTTTGGCAGAAGTATGAAATTGCCATAGGTCGACCACTTTCAACCCCCATATCTCCCACACCCCCATAGCTACCGATATCTAACAACCATAGTGCACGACAGGAAAGACGATTCTACTACCACACACAAACACCAATGCTCTATGCTATGTAGTTGTGGCAGAAAAGTGACATATGCGGAGACAGTCGAAATACGAAAATATCCTTGGTCGGCCACTTACAACCACCATATCTACCACAGTACCACAGTTTCTGAAATTCGGGCGCTGTTGTGATCGAAAGGTGACTCTGTGCTACTACTACACACAAACGCCAGAGATCTGTGATCGATAGTTTTCGCTGAAAAGTGATACACCATGACACTTTTGTCTTTGGCAGAAGTATGAAACTGCCACAGGTCGACCACTTTCAACCCCCATTTCTTCCACACCCCCATAGCTACCGACATCTAACAACCATAGTGCACTACATGAGATACGATTCTACTACCAAACACAAACACCAATGCTCTATGCTATGTAGTTGTGGCAGAAAAGTGACATATGCGGAGACAGTCGAAATACGAAAATATCCTTGGTCGGCCACTTACAACCACCATATCTACCACAGTACCACAGTTTCTGAAATTCGGCCGCTGTTGTGATCGAAAGGTGACTCTGTGCTACTACTACACACAAACGCCAGTTATCTGTGATCTATAGTTTTCGCTGAAAAGTGATACACCATGACACTTTTGTCTTTGGCAGAAGTATGAAACTGCCACAGGTCGACCACTTTCAACCCCCATTTCTCCCATACCCCCATAGCTACTGACATCTAACAACCATAGTGCACGACAGGAAAGACGATTCTACTACCACACACAAACACCAATGCTCTATGCTATGTAGTTGTGGCAGAAAAGTGACATATGCGGAGACAGTCGAAATACGAAAATATCCTTGGTCGGCCAGTTACAAACACTATATCTACCACAGTACCACAGTTTCTGAAATTCGGGCGCTGTTGTGATCGAAAGGTGACTCTGTGCTACTACTACACACAAACGCCAGTTATCTGTGATCTATAGTTTTCGCTGAAAAGTGATACACCATGACACTTTTGTCTTTGGCAGAAGTATGAAACTGCCACAGGTCGACCACTTTCAACCCCCATTTCTTCCACACCCCCATAGCTACCGACATCTAACAACCATAGTGCACGACAGGAAAGATGATTCTACTACCACACACAAACACCAATGCTCTATGCTATGTAGTTGTGGCAGGAAAGAGAAGTATACGGAGATACGAATTTTTGGTCGAAATATGAAAACGCCCTGCACTGACCAACTTTAATCATTATATCTCCCCTATCCCCACAGCTATCGGCATTCGGCCAACGTTGTGCACGACAGGAAACTCCATGCTACTTCCACCCACAAACATCAGTGATCTGTGCTAGGTAGTGGTGGCTGAAAAGTGAAATATAGGAAAAAACTCGTCTATTTTTATATATATAAGATTAGTGTAAGCCGGTGACCGTTTTTTGGTTATCGTCACGGGTCTAGAATAGTTCCAGTTTTTAAGATTGTAGCATGACGATTTCATCAGCTCCAGTTTAATTAATAATTAACTATTAAAGGAATTAATTAATCTGTTATATTTAATTATTCAAGGTAGTTATTCCGTAGAATTATTTAAGGAAGGGCTGTCAAAGACTTTTATATAGTTTTGTATGTGAAATATTATACTCAGACATTGTGATGGGTGGCCAAGGAGACAGTGCCTGGCGCCAGTCAGTCGGACGACGGCGGTCAGGTGATGGGAAAGTTTCCCGTTAAGCCGCTGCTGTGGCGGGTTAGCGCCAAGCGTTTCAGAAATCCCCAGCGGTGCCACGATTCTGTGCGTCACCTCGTGACCTGTCTAGTTTTAAAACGTAGCCAATGTGGACTCTCTTTTTGTAACAAGAGGGCTGATTGGATGAATTTCTGTTCCATGTACGACGAGAGAGAGGAGGAGGGAGAATCCGACGCCACTGGCGAGGGTTGAAGAAAAATCACTCTGGAACAAGCCGCCAAGGTGGACGGTTGCTCTCGCCCAGTGCGGTGGAGAGATCAGGTCTGGAAGTCAGGGCAGATATCACGCACACTGCGTAGCGCAGTGGTGCATCACTTCTGCTGGAATTGTCTGCCTGTCCGCTTTCCGGCAGACGGACGTGTCCGTCTGAGCGGTTGCTTGGAGCTGAACCGGTGGAGATCGCAGATCGCGCGGCAATCAACTCACATTTGGGTAAAGTGTTTATTTCAGACGCCAAAGACGAGTTCATGAGTTCATGGTTTTTATCTGAGGTTGAACCCTTAAGCATTCCCCTGTGAGAGAACCTCAGCTCAGAATTCCATTTTACTACTGTGATAGCTGGCAACAACTTTGATATTATTCCAACGTGTGAATAGTGCAATCACCTGGCCTGAGGGTATGACTAATTTGTTCATTCATTTAGATTGGGATTGGCGCCCTTGTTCTTTAACTATTGGCATGTACAGGCATTATTTGTTCTTGTGCTTGTTTTGCAAACTAACGATTAAAGTTCAGTTGATACTTTCATTTTGCTTTTCATCTCGGCAACTTGTAATGTTGAGCTTGATTGCCTCCTTTTAAGAACATATGTTTCATGTTAACGTTAAATATGCTCAACCTGTATTTAGCCATTGCTTTAAATTCATTAAAGGTTGGTCATTTGTGTGCCTTGTAATTGCAGCATCAAAGTTCTTTGTAGATGTAGAATTCCCAGTCACACATTTGCATAGTATAAATAATTCAATATTTCATGTTTCTAATAATTTATAATTTAATTAAAAAAACCTCCCCCATATGCCACCCGGAAAATACTGCAAGATGAAAGATTATGAAAGGTTGACCTGTTCTGACCAAATCTAAACTTGACCCGTGTTTCAGGGTGAATAAAATCTCTTGAGCTTGAAGAACTCAGATTCATTAATAGAGGTAGGTATTAAAAACTAAAAAGAACGATAGCGCAATCGTATAATTGCTTAAATACAAACTTGAGTTGTATTTGACTCTTAAAGTTCACCCTACAAAATTAAAAAAAAAATCCTGTTTGCTTCAAAAGCATCACATTGCTTTTTTTTTTATTGAGACTGGGCAAACACTCATAATGTATCTGTAACGGCCAGAGAACGTAATACTCATTCCATATTATTAAACAATAGAGCAACTCCGAAGAAATGAATTGCCACAATAGTCGATTCGGCAACACATTTAGTCTGATGTCCACTTAAAATAACCTAATAACTCACGTACAGCGAACATGAACAAAGACCATTAGCGAAAGTGGTCAGTAAAATACGTAAAAAGCAAATAAACCGTAATGCGTAAACTTTGGTCAAGCAACAAGATTAGCGAAATGTTTAATTAAATTGAAATTTATCCTAAGCCGGAATGACAATTGGCATTCGTGGTTACAGCAGAGACCATGAGCAATTTAATTTTTTTAAGTTGCTTTCATTAGGAATATGTTACTGAAAAGCAGATCCAGATTTTATGAAACGCGAAGAAAAGCAAACTTAATTAATGTAATATGGCAATTAATTTGGCAGCAGCAGCTTCGCTATTAAATTGTGGACATAAACTCGAATTTCTTCTAATGATATCTCTGGTCGTTGTTACTTTGTGAGCGAAGGCTGACACGTGACACCCTTCTCCAGCCAATAGCTATCGAGGGGAGTGAGTGAGTGAGCTTAGGAAATTGCATAGTAGATTATAATTCTGATTTATATGTCATCCAGGTTTTTTTATATATTTTTTTTAAACACATTAGTTCGAACACTGAATGTGAATTCTAGCGAGGGTGTAAATGGCAGTTCGTGCCTGCGCTTGTGCCGCGAAACGAGACGCGAAATGGGAGTGTATAAGCGGCATAAAAAGAATAATACTAACAACGATTACAGGTCATAGTTTCCACTGTTACCTACGAGCTCATAATTATCCGTATAAATTATTAAATTGGAATAAAATTTCCGAAAGATCTTCTTAATTTACACGTTTGTAAATAGTTTAAAAAAACTTATACGTCTAATCAAAAACACTGAAAAGAAACAAATAATAGCTATTACAAACATAGTTCCACGTTGGTCATCCTGATCTGGATTTTCCATGATTTTCCCGGATCACTCCAGGCGAATGCTGGGATGGTTCCTCACAATAGCCCATGGGTGCCTCCTGACATATCCCAAGGTTCCTCGGATGATTTAATGACTTCTCGTCCTGTCAACGTAGCCATATTAAGGTTCTTCGGTGGTTTAATTACTATATTGATTAATTAAAAAGTCCACCAAAAAGGTTATGTTGAAGAGCTGTTTATTGTTTTCAAAACAAAGTCAGCGATATTCACATGCATAGATACAATACAGAGATGCATTTCTGAACAGTCGCAAAGACTCAACTTGGAAAACTAACTGGATGAATGAATGAAACTCTCTGTAACACTGAATGATGTCAACTAACTAACTGCTCTGTCCAGCCGATCTGTTTATATAGTCTCTATCGAAATTACGAGAATTCTTCAAAGGCATCCGCCCGATATTTCTCGATCATTAACAATCACTCAAACAATCAAACATATTAAAAACAATCGGAATTAATACAAAATTACTTAAAAACATTACAAAATGATCAGAAATGGTAATTAGAGATACTTAAATACAAAATTATTTACAGAAATCCTTTCAAACGGTAGAAAATTGTCCTGTAGACATCGTAACTTACATTAATACATGGAATTACAAACATTTAAGAAATTCTCTTGCACCATTCGGTTCTTAAACATATTAAATGGACTTCAAATAATTTTCTTACATAAAACAAAGTCTAT
This sequence comes from Vandiemenella viatica, assembly GCA_031002005.1. Lineage (NCBI taxonomy): Eukaryota > Metazoa > Arthropoda > Insecta > Orthoptera > Morabidae > Vandiemenella > Vandiemenella viatica. The sequence continues at coordinate 169,739,621 of JARYHS010012519.1, read as the reverse complement.
ATACACTGATTTACAAGAAATTACAAAACAAACATACCAGATCATATTCAAGCAAACTTTAGCTCACTACAAATACTTCATACAGTACGATACTATTCAAAATTCAGGTATGAGGGCTGTTACACCTTCCTAACCACTACCCTTTCGTATAGGTGCAATGCACCCTCCGCCACACACTTTTAGTGAATCGCGGAGTAATAATAATAATAATAATAATAAAATTCGAACTAGATAAATAACTTCAGTGCTTTGATCATTTGATTAGTAACTGAATTAATTTTTGAATTATCATTTATATATATATATATATATATATATATATATATATATGATATTAATTATGATGAGTCTAAATAGAAATGCAACCCAAATAGTCATCTCCTCACTAAACTGTGTTCTATGTCATTCAGATATTTCCCGATGGTTTCACTTTTTCTTTTGCAATGAATTTAACGATAATGCGTTGTTCAAAGATTGGATGCCCTAGCTGGTTCTAGGTAACTTCCGTTTTGCCAACTTCACCATTTGTTTCTTTTACTCTGTACCATTTTCAACCCCCTTCACATATGAGCTTCCACCTGTCCACGTACATATACCTAACAGTAAAAATGCAAGCTTATGCCAACACCATCTATACTCATGTTACGTGGTGTTGCTTATACTCAGATGTAGACGAAGGTAATCAAAATCTTGCATCTGTCCAGAAGTATCTATTTTTTAGGCTTCACATCGAAAACAGGAGTTGTTTTAAAAATAATCAAGTTAGAATTTCCAGTGAAATAGCCGTCGGAGGGACTATCGCCACCATTCTGTAAAGATCCTCGGTTTTTCTCCCTTCGAACAAATTCGCAATGTCGGTGAATATTCAGTAATGGCTGCGACACAAAATAAATGTTCGCCTCGAGACTGGATGAAGCCGTATCACAACAATACGTTAAAGCTAGGCATCGATAACGAACTCCAGTAAAAATAAGACCGGCGAACTCTATTAACGGAAATGTTGCCAACTGTTCAAAGGAAAAAAGAATTCTCTTTGTGTTTCGTTCGCTGTTGATTTTCACCAACAGAAAAAAAAAAGAAAGGCCTGGGGGAAGCTGGGACCCGGTCTGACCCGGTGCACATCAAAGGTACAAAAGCACGTTCATTCGAAATGTTCCTTTAAAAGGCAAATGGTGGACGCCCATATGGAAATGTTAATCGGCGTTCTTTAATGTTGGAAATGAGCGTAAATGTGCTAAAGAACTTCATTCCGAGTTAACTTGCGACTTATTTTGTTTACTGGCGTAACAAACGATTACAGAAAAAAAAAATGTAATTACGTCAGTTAACAGTGGCAAAATAAGAAATATAAAAAATAATATTGTATTAAAATTAAATTAGACACGAAATGAAAATTCTTAGCCATGAATGAATTCTCCTCTCTGCTGACGTCAGGCAATATGCTCATTAAACAGATACCGTACTTCACGGACAAACACATTTTATGCTCTTCTCTATATCCCACTCTTAACCTTTTTTTTTTTATGGTTATGGCTTTATGCCTCGTCGACGTCGAGGGCATTAGAAGCGATGGCTTTTTGAAGGAAGCATCTCGGCATTCACCTGGAGTGATTTTGGGAAGTCATGGAAAACCCAAATCCCAGACGGGGATTCGAGCCCACGTCCTTCCGAATGTGAAGTCAGTCAGTTACCGCTCATTCACCACGCTTGGTCCCTCCTTGTCATGATATCCTTAATTCTTTCAGTACTATTCTAAATCTATTCAGTGTCTTCCAGGTAATCAGTTCTAAATTGCCTCCAGCTGGTATGCATTCCAAGGGTTTCATTCACGCTTCACCAATTACTCGGGCCCACTGTTCTCTGTCTTTACACGGTAATATTTTCAGGATCAATCACAATACATTTCTCAGAGGTGTCTTTTGTCGGTAGGCCATATCTCCCTTAATACTTCATCAAAATTAATGACTGAGACAACATTTTGAAGATTTCGCTCCTCATTATTGACAAAAAATAAACAAATAATTTAAAATTAATGTTTTCATGGAAACATTGTATTTTAAAAACCTTTTATGAAAGACGCCATCTATTGAGAGAATCTGCTTAACTAACATGCACGACAGCTGTTGTTTGGTTTATTTACATTCTTTAGAAGGCGTCATCTATTGACAGTTTAACTAACATGCATGACAGCTGTTGTTCGGAGTTGTTTACGTTGCCGGCCCTGGCAGTGTAAGGAGTAACACATTGAAGGGCCGCCGCGCGGTTCGAGCCCAGCTTCGCGCATGGGTGGTTTTTATTAAGTGTTGTGTTCGTCTTGTGCTGTCCTCACTGTGTCCACAATATCATAATTAAAGCCTGATAGAACAGTTGGTATAAATACAAATCGGAACTAGCTAAGTGGTCGCAAAGACCGGAGGTCATACTTTTTAAAAAAGGAATTGTTTACATTCTTTACGTAGGAGTAATCTATCACGTAAATAAACCGAATCAAAGCAACGTATTGTAAATCGTTATAAACATTACCAATGAATTATAAACTGAATTGAATCGAAGTGTAAAACGAATTACTACTCCTTACCTCAATAACATTGATCTGCATTATATACTAATATAATTTAATTTGCTTTTATAATTGATCTGAATTACCAACAAAGGTAAAACAAACATTTTTTATAAGTTGACTCAAAATTTGAGGGAAAATGATAATCCTGTTTTCACTGAATGTTTGAATTGGATAACGATGATTTAGAAGTTCAAACATATTACTACAATGAAGTGATCAAAATTCCTAAATATTGTTAGTGTAATTACGATAGTTTTATTACCACCATATTCAGTGCTACCGAAATCAGTGAACAAAATGTTTAGCAGTTCTCTTCGGTGGCGATTTTTTTTGTAAAAAAAAAAAAAAAAAAAAAAAAAAAAATGACGACTGTAAAACAATTAATAAATACCTCATTTCCAGTTTGTTACCGGATGAGGATTCTGTCCGACTTTAATCAAGCCCAGTTCTAACAAAGCAAAAGGTCGGACGCTTCAAAGGGCAGGATAAATTCATTCCCTCCTATAAAACTGTTTTCATATCCCGCATTAACCTCACACTATTTTATTCAACTGTGCCTTTCCAAATGATAAGAAAACAATTCCAAATTAAAGTAGCCTTCGCTATGACCATTAATAAAGCACGAAGTCGGACTCTTCAAAGGGCAGGATTGTATTTACCAGAACCTGCTTTTTTTGGCATGAACTGTTATACGCAGCTTGTTCATGATTTCGTAGACTCAGTGTTATTAAAGATACATACGGTCAAAAAATAAACGATGATCACATTATAATTGATAACATTGCTTTCCAAGAAGTAGGTTTCGTAAAGAAGATTGAAAATAAAGTCGCATCTGAAAAAAGCAAATACCTATTTTTTAAATGTCTACCTTCTGAACATTTTTCTCTAATTTCTCAGCTTTCCGCAAAATCAAACATACTATTTTTTACAACTAGGATAAGGGCTGTGCATTATCTTCAGCATCATTACAATTCACCTTGTGTGATTCACGTTCATCGAAACCAACAGATGGAAGTGCACTTTGATGTGCATCTGATAAATTTGGCTAAGTCGATTAAACTTGATAAATTGCGCTCGTTTAGCCTAGCTTCATTGAGCGCTCATAACTGTACATTTAGTATTGAGGGTTCTTAAATAAATACAGCCGCAATCGCGATGTTAGTGTGTAACTGATGACCAGAATTAATTTATTCGCAGATTCGTGTATCACATAATATTTACCAACACTCTAGTTTCTAATACAGTTAACTTTATTTCTTTTTGCTTGTGGTTTTACGCCTTGTCGACGTCGATGTCATTAGGGGTGGGAAAGGGCTTAGGGCAAGGAATAGGAGGGAATTATGCCATGGCCTTTTTTGAAGGAACCGTCCCGGCATTCTCCTGGAGTGGTTTGGGAAAAACGTGGAATACCCAAATCTGGATGCTGGGACGAGGATTCGAACCCGCGTCTTCCCGAATGCGACGCCAGAGCCTTACCGCTCAACCAAACGCGATCGGTAACTAACTTACGGTTGCATCCGATTGTCACAGGAATTTCCATTGAGACTCTTCACATTATCTGATAAACCGAGCTTCTCACGAAACATTTGCAGACTTTTATTTACACGTGATGAATTATTATATGGGATCAGGAAAATAAAATTCGAGAATGAAAATATTTCACTTTTTATATTATGAATTTCGAACAAGGAATCTAATATCTTTTTACTTTCTTTACGGCTGATCCTTTCACGCCAGAAACATTACTAATATGTTTCTGACACGAAATAAGTAAAGTTTCCAATAAACAAGTACAATCTTAATTATATAAAACATAATGATGTTAATAAACTTTTAGGCAGTTACCACACTAAATCTTGAGAATGACTTGGACTGTCCTGTAGTAAGAGTACTTTTAATGTACTAGGACTTTTGACTCTGGAAAATGCTACACACAATATACCACGTATAAAAACTTATGTTTCAACGTCCGCGTCAGCAAAAATGTTGGAATTAACTTCACTAGACAGAGAATAAAAATAATCATTTCAGTTCATGAAGTATCTAGAATCTGTATAAAAATCGATTTTTGAGGCTCAGTACCAAATTGTGAATAAAATATTACATTTTAATCGTTTAGCCTTGAATAGACCTCATCTACCTGAATAAAACTAGCTACGCTTCGTGTTATTAATTCGATGAGACCCAGTACGGACTGCATGTACGCTATTGTACATATTATTTGTACTGAGTGTGGAGGATTTTAATGTAACGTTCGCGAGTGACCCGAGAACATTACATTAATTCTCAACGCCGCGCCGAGAAAAATTTCGTTCTTTTGTAGGATTTTTACAGGCCATCATCAGAATGAACACATTTCATCCATGTTTAACAGGCTGATTCTTTTGAGGAAGGGCACTGCTATGCTGCAGAAATGGCTTCAACGTTTTAGGCAACTCACGATTGCATTTCTGTAATTAAAATTTAGCACTCGACGAAAGCGAAATCATTAATTGTATAATAGAATTGGTGAGAAGTAGAAGGAAAGAAGTGGATAATACTGGATTTTATGAATGAAATGAGCCAAAATTTACTAGCAGGTAATTTCGAATGATTATGTGAATCCGAAACATGCATGATCCGTATCAGGAACCAAACTCAACCCCCCCCCCCCCCCCCCTCCCGTATATCATCGTAGGAAATAACGATCGTTACCGCTGATTCACCAGTTCGTATTGTGCAACTGAAGTATTTCATCAAAACTTCTACTTAAAATGTTCTGATTTCTGCCTCTATAATTTCTGTTATGAAGTCGTTATTAGATTGTCTTGGGCCACCCCACCGATCACTCATGCACAGTGCTGCCAATTCTGCGGATTTACCAGTAGATCTACGGATTTTTATAAAAAGATAGGATTTTCGGATTTTGTTAAAATATCTACGGATTTTTGATACTATATATTATATGCTGATTTTTCCTTATATTGGTGTTTTGTTAAATTTTGAGAGTACGGTGTTAATGCATTACAGAATTGTCAATAATTGTGAATCGTTTCTTTGCAACCGCTCGTTTGAACCAGCGATTGAAATAAAACTCATGTTTTGTTTGATTACAGATATTATAGATCTTAAAAGACCGTAATACAAAACTATCGGCGCACTCTTTATGCACGGTTACACGCTCGTTGGCACGGCTTACAGAGCAGTGTCTTCCGAGAAGGCATAACCAATATCAGAGAATCAAAGGGATCGCAATTTTTAACATTTCCTATTACAGAAGATATGCTAAATTTAATGTCAACAAAGAAAAAATATGGACCCTGTTCAGAGATATTTCTTACTTTCAATGTAGAATATTATTTTGTATTTCGAATTTTAAAGACCTGGAAATAAAAATTATTCTTAACTAGCTGTTACCCGCGACTTCGTACGCGTGGACTTGGAGTTTCAATTCCAGAATTGGATATAGAAAACTGTTAGTAACGTAAGATTTGTCCCAAACAACACCGAGTCGACATAATATGATGGAAAGCCATCATTATATCATCCTATCATCTAATCTGTCTCATGAAGAGAATCAATTTACAACATATTTAAAAACAGAAAAGTAAGCGAAGGTGCGGGGATGTGTGTGTGTGTGTGTGTGGAGGGGGGGGGGGGGGTTAACTGATGGCAGCTTTATTTCAGCTTGGTTTTTTCTTCTTTATTCAACATGAGCATCTGAATCATATAATCTAATAGCAGCACATTGTCTTCTAGACCTGCACCTTAGGCCAGGTTTACGTCCGTAAGGCATGTCAAAAAGGAAGACAAATTGGTGCCAGAAACTTTTATACAGACACAAATGAATAGTACAGTGCAGAGCAAATTGACTTCTATACTAAATAATAAGTTTTGTTTCTTATCGAAATTTATTAATAAATCAAACACTAACAGATTGCGTGACTGAGCAACCAACGTAACATTACAGACTAACACACGAATCTGTCTGTCTTTCATCATTCGATAAGTTCTTAAAATTTCGTGACTAAAACTGTTATTCATGCCGAAAAAATGTCCTGTGTCCTTCCTACACTATTTCATTGTTAAATTCCATCAATATTGATATAGCCATTTAGTCGTCAAAACGTAACAAAAAGACAGAAACTTACTTCCACATTTATAATATAATAGCTGGTACCCACAACTTCGTTCGTGATTGTAAAGTATTCATATTGACAGCTGTAGACATCTAACCACCATAGTGCACGATGGGAGACTCGATACTATTACCACACACAAATACCAGTCTTCTGCGCTATGTAGTTCCGGCAGCAAAGTAAAATTTACGGATACACACAAGTCTTTGGATGAAATACGAAAATATTCATGATCGACCAATTTCGAACACCATATCTCACACACTCCCACAGTTACCGAATTTCGGCCAACGTTGTGATCGATGGGTGACTCTGTGTTACTACCACACACAAACGCCGGTAATTTGCGATTGATAGTTTTCACTTAAAAGTGATACAACGTGACACATGCGTCTTTGGCAGAAATATGAAATTGCCGCAGGTCGACCATTTTATCCCCCATTTCTCCCACACCCCCATAACTACCGACATCTAACAACCATAGTGCACTACATGAGATACGATTCTACTACCAAACTCAAACACCAATGCTCTATGCTATGTAGTTGTGGCAGAAAAGAGACATATGCGGAGAAAGTTGAAATACGAAAATATCCTTGGTCGGCCACTTACAACCACCATATCTACCACAGTACCACAGTTTCTGAAAATCGGCCGCTGTTGTGATCGAAAGGTGACTCTGTGCTACTACTACACACAAACACCAGTTATCTGTGATCTATAGTTTTCGCTGAAAAGTGATACACCATGACACTTTTGTCTTTGGCAGAAGTATGAAATTGCCACAGGTCGATCACTTTCAACTCCCATATCTCCCACACCCCCATAGCTACCGACATCTAACAACCATAGTGCACTACATGAGATACGATTCTACTACCAAACACAAACACCAATGCTCTAGGCTATGTAGTTGTGGCAGAAAAGTGACATATGCGGAGACAGTCGAAATACGAAAATATCCTTGGTCGGCAACTTACAACCACCATATCTACCACAGTAACACAGTTTCTGAAATTCGGCCACTGTTGTGATCGAAAGGTGACGCTGTGCTACTACTACACAAAAACGCCAGTTATCTGTGATCTATAGTTTTCGCTGAAAAGTGATACACCATGACACTTTTGTCTTTGGCAGAAGTATGAAATTGCCACAGGTCGATCACTTTCAACCCCCATATCTCCCACACCCCCATAGCTACCGACATCTAACAACCATAGTGCACTACATGAGATACGATTCTACTACCAAACACAAACACCAATGCTCTATGCTATGTAGTTGTGGCAGAAAAGTGACATATGCGGAGACAGTCGAAATACGAAAATATCCCTGGTCGGCAACTTACAACCACCATATCTACCACAGTAACACAGTTTCTGAAATTCGGCCGCTGTTGTGATCGAAAGGTGACTCTGTGCTACTACTACACACAAACGCCAGTTATCTGTGATCTATAGTTTTCGCTGAAAAGTGATACACCATGACACTTTTGTCTTTGGCAGAAGTATGAAATTGCCACAGGTCGATCACTTTCAACCCCCATATCTCCCACACCCCCATAGCTACCGACATCTAACAACCATAGTGCACTACATGAGATACGATTCTACTACCAAACTCAAACACCAATGCTCTATGCTATGTAGTTGTGGCAGAAAAGAGACATATGCGGAGAAAGTTGAAATACGAAAATATCCTTGGTCGGCCACTTACAACCACCATATCTACCACAGTACCACAGTTTCTGAAAATCGGCCGCTGTTGTGATCGAAAGGTGACTCTGTGCTACTACTACACACAAACACCAGTTATCTGTGATCTATAGTTTTCGCTGAAAAGTGATACACCATGACACTTTTGTCTTTGGCAGAAGTATGAAATTGCCACAGGTCGACCACTTTCAACCCCCATATCTCCCACACCCCCATAGCTACCGACATCTAACAACCATAGTGCACGACAGGAAAGACGATTCTACTACCACACACAAATACCAAAGGTCTATGTTATGTAGTTGTGGCAGGAAAGAGAAGTATACGGAGATACGAATTTTTGGTCGAAATATGAAAACGCCCTGCACTGACCAACTTTAATCATTATATCTCCCACATCCCCACAGCTATCGACATTCGGCGAACGTTGTGCACGACAGGAAACTCCATGCTACTTCCACCAACAAACATCAGTGATCTGTGCAAGGTAGTGGTGGCTGAAAAGTGAAAAATAGGAAAAAACACGTCTATTTTTATATATATATATAAGATTTTGACTATCTCTTAGTTAGTCTCCGGATTTTTGTACCCAATCTACGGAAATTTTAGCGGCCATCTACGGATATTCAAAGCCAAGAGCCTGGCAGCACTGCTCATGCATTCGGCAACTGCGAATATGTTTTCAGGAAAATCGCTTTACATGCATTTAAACTGATATTTACTTACAATAACGATTGATTTGTCTGTATGAAGGGCTACGGACTTTCCACTATGCTGTAGGTCCAATTATGAGATGAAATCATACACTATAATCCGGCCTTGGATGTGATACGATTATGCTTAGTTGTCACTTGTGTAAGACATCCCGCTTTGAATGTCCTGTAATTTTTTAGTGAACTTTACTCGGTGCTGCAATTTTCACAAATACCTTCGTAGCTAAAATAAAGAGTGAAAATCCGGTAAACTTCGTTGGAGGGCCTGAATTCTGTTGATGGCTTTCCTGGAAATGTCTCGCGCAGAGCACTGCTTTTTTTTCCAAATGTGCTTTATGGAGAAACAGTTTCGACTGACTCGAGTTTCTCCTTATTTTAACATTTTTTGTTTTTCTACTTTGCTTGTGGATGCAGAGGTCGCGAAATGCTGAGGCTCGAAATGGCGACTCGCTCAACACGATTGAAGTTGGGCGACATCTCTCTGGAGCTGACTTCTTTGCATTTGTGTGTGTGCGCACCACACGGCCGCATGGAAAACTTATTGGATGGCATTCTCAAAGAAGCGTGTTGGCCAGGAAAAAGAGCTTCACCAGCCGGGGGCGGGACTCCTGATTGATCAAAGACGGCAAATAACGAGGCAGGAAACTAAACAGCAACACCCACGGCAGCGGTTCAGCGCCACACGATCGCTGATAAATAATGAATGAGACATCATCTGCAGCCATAAACCAATAATACTCCTTCCAATATTTTTCTGTTTCTTATTCGCAGTATATCTAAAATCATTCGATTCGGTAAAGTGTATTGAAGTGAAACTTCTTTAGGGGAACTAGCAACTTAAAAAAATCGTGGTGTTTGGTGACTTTGCGTCCAACTGATGTGATGATGTCATTGGACAACCAGAGATATTATACAACCGAGTGAACAGAAGAGCAGACTCCATGCAACGATGATGAACCTTAAAATATTGTGCATTACATTTTGTTGTATTCATCTATATATTAATACGCTAAGCAAAAACTTCGGATCCCTTTTTAAGAATATTGCGCAAACGGAGGAGTGTGAGATTTGGCACAGTTAAAATGTTTATGGGGAAGAAGTGCAGGAAGCTAAAATGTATATATATAATATGTATTACAAACACATTAAAATAAATAAAATAAAACATTCGTTGTTTATATTCAATTGTTTTTTTTTTAATGGCAACGATACTTAGTGATTATGCTAATGTCTGTGATCTTTGGTCAACAGTAAAAGAAAAAAATAATATAATCAGAATAGTTAGATAATAATGTTGCAAATACATTATTAAATAAAAATTAAATTCTTGAACGTGTGTGTGCGTGAAATCGGATCGGAGCCAATTATCTGACGTGTATTCCCAGCATTGAGATACTCTGTGGTCTTTGGTGAAACAAAAGACTTGCATCAAGTAGAATCTTTGAAGTTATAAAAGGAAAATTTTCAAAAGGAATGAAGTGATTCTGCCAGATACTATATGGTCTTTTTATTATTTAAAAAGTTTTTAATTCAGATATTTGCACCTTCTTCCATTATCCCTTGATATAAACCTTGACAAGTCGGAGAAAGAGACAGACAAAAAAGGAGTACTTATTTGCGTGAAATTCAAAATGATAATAGACGAAATTTAAATAGTGAACACACAAAATGATGAAATTATTTTGATGAATACATTTAAATGCGCACTAAATGTCATTCCAAGAAAGTTTGATAGTTTCGAATTTAAATGCAAAACATTTCAAATTAGAAGTTCTTCAGGGGGAAGGAATGCATTTACTTCATGTTATCATAAAGCAGTTTTATGGGGCTTGAGTCAAAATGAATATTTTAAATAGTTGTATGATGGACTAAATTCAAATGAACCATCGGTAAATAGAAAGTAAAAAATTTAATTAAAATAATGATCATTACTCTTTCACGAAAGAAACTAAATAATGTATTACGGTCGAATTTCGACCCCTGGGCGATCATAGTAACAATAATGTTTTTTTTGTGTGTCATCCTTGAACTTAAAACATATTGGTTTTTGTGAACCGAATATTCATGATGAATGATGTATCGAAAAAAAGTATCCCGATCCTTTAATGGAAACGTAATTATCATTTAATAACTATTATAAATTATTTTTTGCAGTAAAATTAAATATATTCAACGGCTATAACGGTTAAATTAAAAGAAAATGATATGTAGAAATGTTGGTTGATGGGGAAAAAAATAGGAACAGCCCTATTTTTACCACATTCTTAGTTCTCCACTTCTAATTAAAAATTTAGGCTGTATGCAAATGTTTTAAACACGTTCATGCGCACCATTTTTTCACTACCTTTTGAAACTGCCACTAATTGTGAAGATTTTTATGGTTGTGGATGACCGACAGCCAAAAACGTCAGTGTTGTTCACATAAATTCTCTGCAAGTAATATTTGAAGTGGTGCTGCCCGGCATGTATACGAAGGGATATTATATTTATATGTATATTAATTATGATATAAAACCCTTAATTAAATCGCAACGTCGGTCAGTTACAGTTTATATGGTTTAAACACACCATCACCGCTTATGTGGTACTGACTTGGAACACGTTTGCACTAGATAATATTAAATCCGTAGATTGCAATACGAAACAATTTATTTCTCAGCGAGTCGATATAACATCAAAACACAGCTATCGCTGTGTAGGTCAACACTTTCATTAAAATTTTTGGTTTTTGCTTAATCCGTGTACAAACATACAAAAATTGTAAAATTTTCGGTTTTGGTCACTGTAGCATTGAGAAACATATTACTTATTTAGATAACAAGTGTCCTACTTGTTAAATGCGCTCATTAGTGCACATAGATACATAAAAATTTCAGAATTTACGGTCTTGGTCTGGGAATCATTTGGAACTATGTTACTAATCTGCACAAAAAGTATCTTATTTTTTACTAGGTGACGTAAGCTATCAATATGTGCAGTTTCTTTAAATTCCGTCCAATAGATTTGCGTGATCGGTGGACAAATAGAGAAAAATTAAAAATTTATTGTTTTGGTATCCCTATCAACAGTAGCGTACATTGAAATTACTCTTTTAGAAATCAATTTCATGCACAGACACAATGTTTCTCCAGTTTATTAGATTTTTTTGTTTCATTCTGCTTGTTCTCTCAATTGCTTGTAGACATGGTAAAGAGCATCCCAGCACTACGAAAAACGTATAAAAGTGAATAAGTACGTATTATCGATCCTCCCTAGCTACTGGGAATTATTTCTGAAGCTTTAGATAATAAATTCTCAGATTAGAGACATCAAGAGGCAAACAAATTCTAAACCAACATTTCCAGCGTGTCCCTTTGTGGATATTCGTAATTTCATTACAGCACGGAAAGCTACATTGTTTGGACTCAAAGGGATTTTTAATAGCTGAATTGTATCCATCAACTCTCAAACTCGTGGCCTCGTTGTTTGAGGTAATTGTGTCCGCAATTACATTCACAACAGCAAACGTTAACTTCCAAGCTAGAGGAAATGTCATTTTGAAGTTGACTGTGCTCAAATTACTCGAACTATATCAAAACCTAAACAGCTTCTCATTTATCTGCCATATATCATTATTACACTGGAATTGGGTCTGATGTCAACGAAAATGGTAGAAAGAAATTTAAGCCAAAATATCGTAAATCAACATAGAATTATTAAAATAAAAAACAAACAGAGAAATGGGGATTTCGGAACTGATTATCTCAACGTATAATAAATTGTGACACAGACCTAGTGTTGTAAAAAACTGTGAACTACTAAATTTCATAACTACTAAATTTCATATTCTTAAGGCATTTATCGTTTAATATGACTGTTTTAGAGTTTATACTAAGTACTTATCTTAATTTTTAAATGTACTATATTTTTCTGGTTCAGTAGAAAAAAAAATACAAAAATATTGGCAACATTGACTGTTCTTTTACGAACGGGGATTTCCCGAATAGGCTAGGCTGGACGAGAAGGAATCCCCGCTGTTTAGATTGATACTCACTATTTGAACTAGTGCTGCCAGCCCTACAAATTTGTCTGTAGACCTACGGATCTTTTCAAAAAATTAGGAATTTTGAATTTATCAACGGTTTTTTGCTTCTTTTTATTACTTATTGTGCTTTCCTTATATTCGTATACTTGTTAAACTCGCAGCATATAGTGATACTGAGTCATTAAATTGTCAGTTATTATGAATCATTTCCTTGCAACCGTTGGTATAAACCAACGATTGAAAAGAAATAAAGCTCCTATTTTGTATGAAAAAAGATTTAAATTCAAACTTAAAAGACCGTAATATGGAACTATCGGCACAGTCTGTATGCACAGTGCGTACTTTGCTCACAATTTAAAATTGCAATCTCACAATCTTTTGCGTACAATACAACCACTAAAAGAAAATGTAACTATTTCTGAAGTTATGGATCTAGAGGAGACAAGAAGAACAGAAAATTCTGACTCCGACCGCACTAGTGTTGGTATTACTGATATTAGTGAATGTGGTACTGAGCAAGAGGATGGATAAAAAATTATGTTACCTATATAGATACATTTATAAATCATTATGTAAGACATTATATGATTTAGTAAGATTTAAAACACACATGTAAAATGTAACTTCCGTAAAACTATAATTTATCAAATATATTGTTTTCTGAAAAAAAAAAAAATTAGAAAAAAAACCAGGGTGCTAGGTTTTTTTCCTTTTTTTTTACAAATCTGATTTTTGTTTTTCAATTTGCAACACTACACAGACCACATACTAAAGTTTAATTTGAGGGGTAATGGACTGTGATTTCTTTTTTTGTGGAATGGAGCCAAGTACTGGAATAAATAACCAAGGGAATGTTGAACAGTTTGACTGAAAATGTAAGAATTTAATGCAAAATTTGTGAAATGTAAAAGTATATTATTTGGAATGTTAGGGTGGTAAAAATTACAGCAGCAGATACACCACAAATCAACATTTTTAGTTCGTGCGCTTAATCACGTATATTTATCAGTAAAGACGCTCATTTGAGACAAATACTCCACGCAAGAAGAACTCTTAGTGCACATTTCTACACTGACCTTCGAGGTTGCATATGAAGATATTTTGAAAAGTCTTTGTCAGTGATAACAGGTGATTCTACACATTATTCTGGTTGTAAAAATAAATAAATTTATATAACGTCTCGAGAAACCTATTTTTATGGGAAGAGACTGAAATTTCTGGTTAGCTTCGACAGCTATCCCATGAATTTTGTAATGCGTAATATTTCAAGATATAACTCTCCGCTATTGAAGTAAGATTTAAATGTCAACACACAAAATATAATTGGAAAATATCAGAGAAATAACAAGAAACCTGTATGAAATGTTCTCGAAAACAATTAGTTGTTGGAAGCCAGATGGAAACAGTAAATTATTATGGTGTCATTGGTAATAACAGTATATAGTGCTCTGTCTTATATTACTACTGTCTGAAAATGTTGAGTGTAATGCAAAGGTCATCTGTTTTTTTTTTTTTTTTTTTTAAACTGCTTTACGTCTTTTAACAGCGAGGTCTTTAGAGACGGGAAAGGATGGGGGCAAGGAATGGGAAGGAAATCGGCCATGGCCTTTTCAAGGAAGCATCCCGGCATTTGCCTGGAGTGATTTGGGAAATCATGGAAAACCCAAATCTGGATGCCCGGACGGGGATTCGAACCGCCGTCCTCCCGAATGCGAGGTCAGAACGCTAACCGTTACACCACCTCCCTCGGTAAGGTCATCTGAAAGCACTAGTAAAATTGTTAAATATTCGCGTTAAAAAACCTTTAAGAATTTTTGTTTATATTAAGAAGTAGTGCTCATATGTTCGAATAAACACGAAAGCGAAAGAAGATTTTCGTTTATAATATTCAGAATTTTGTTTATCTGCAAAACAAGCTTAAAACCTATGGATTCAAAAGTTTTTCGAGGATATTACATTGCAAATTTCGGACTATTTATTTATAGTGTAATTGGAGAATATAATCTTAGATATATCCCAAAAAATTTCACTTTTTGAGGTTTAGTTCTAGCGGAGAGAGGATGTTTACAATGTTCTGCCCTGCAGCACATACCACCCTATTCCGACAGTTATCCCTTTAAGAATTTAGCGCTATGATACGATTATCTTGAGGATGAAAAAGCGACTCTATGAAAACAGGTTAATGCAACAAATAAGAGATATTCTTCTGCAAGCATTTTTAAAGGCGAGATACCGTACCTCAACTTATGTGGAGAGTTATTCATCGTGACTATTTCATTAACAATCTCTGACTGTAATTCAAATCAGATGTGCACAACCAAACATACTCCGTATCAAGCGTTATGACTTTTGCTTACTTTTGTAGGGATAAAAACTTTTATTTTCAGATTTTGCACATACTGCTGTGTGCATATAATTTTCGCACATCATATTCTAGATTCTAACATATCTGTCAACTGCCAGTTACTCCCAAGCGAAAAAAAAAATATCTTTTGAATATAATTTTGTGAAATTGATAGAATTATATAAACCAAACACAAAAAATATTTTTTAAAATTTTTCTTTTTTAAATTAGTGAGTATAAGAAAATTTTCGAAGAAAGTGTTTCCATAGCACCTTCATTGGCCAGTTCATGAAATACCCTATTAAATGTTACGCATCACTATTTATGAGAAAAAAGTACTTAAGTAACAAAACTGCCAAATCTACTTATTTAGTTATTTTGCGAATACCATAAATTCTATAGAACATCACTACAGTTTTACAATAAATTTGATTGCCTCTTCATGGTAAATTAATTACTTGCGTTTGATCGTTTGCTAACTAGTCGCAAATGCTCTCTATTGATGGGATAGGGGAGAGGGGAAGGACAGCTTTCATTGGTTGGTCATTCGTGTGAACGGAACGTACTGTAGTAATATCGACCAATTTATGCTGGTATTTTGGTTTTAAGACACTGATGGCTATCCCAACCTGTGTTATAGAGCGGTATCTATATAAATAAAAATGAAATGCTGTTCGTTGGTAATACCATCACTTGAGAATGGCTGAGCCGATTATTCTATTTTTTAAAAATATGTTCGTAATGGTTCGAATAAGGTTTTTTAAATAAAGAAAATTTGGAAAAATTGCCCGGAAAATTGGATAATCTAAGAAAACTACCCTTTTTATGGACCAATTTGATTACTTTTTAAATGTTTGTAACTGCCCGAATAAAGTTTTTAGAGAAAGAAAGATTGGAAAAGTTGCGCGAAAAATTGGAAAATTCTGAAAAACTGAAAATGCTTTCTTTTATGGACCAAGCTGGCTATTTTTTTAAAAGATGTTTGTAAGAGTTCGAATAAGGTTTTTGGGGAAAGAAAACTGGGAAAATTGGAGAATTCAGGAAAATTGAAAGTACTTTTTTCTAAGGACCGATTTGCCGAATTTTTTTTAAATAATCGTAATAGTCCGAATAAGGTGTTCAGAGAAAAAAAAATTCGAAAAGTTGCCTGGAAACGGATCGATTTTTTTTTTTTTTAAATGTGTATAACAGTCGTAATAAGATTTGAAAGGAAGAAAAACTGGGACAGTTGCCCTGAAAATTGAGAAATTCGGTAAAAACTGAAAATACTTTTTGTATGGACCGATTTGGCTAATTTTTAAAAATGTTCATAATGATCCGATAAAGGTTTTTAGAAAAGGAAAAAACTTGTCCTGAAAATTAGGGAAAAACTGAAAGTGTTTTTGCTATGGAACAATTACTTTTTTTTTTAAAAAAAAATATTTATAATAGTCCAAATAAGATTTTTAGGGAAAGAAAAATCGGAAAAGTTACCGGGAAGATTAGAAATTCGGAAAAAAACTGAAAGTGCTTTTTTCTATTGGATTTTTGTACGAACTCAACACTACAACTCATGAGTGGAACAATGGATATGCGTATTAACTATTTCTTTGTTTGTTCGTTATATTCCCGGGATGGAAATAATTATATTAAATGCTTTCTATTAAATTAAAAAAGAAGACTACAAGATCTTCAGAAAAATCTGGAAAAAACGCGTTACAGCCTAAATTAAAATAAAATTACTTTTGATTTTATTTTTGTGTTGTTTCGTGATCTGTCCAACAAATATAGTTATTTTATTTCTATTCCATTGCTATTAATTGAGAACATTTGCTTGATGATATCGAACAAGCTATTACCTTAATTAGTCATGACAGCGTCCAGTCGTCCTATGCGCGGCAGATTTAATCGAGAGATGAAACGCGAAAAACGATATGATTGCGATGTATTTAGAAAATCAGACTGTTACACTGTTGAATCTGCAATAAAAATATGCTCATGAAAGAACGATGGCACTGGAGGGTATTTGATCTTGGATGCTCCCAGTGGAACCGGAAAAAACTTTTTAGTCTCATTGATCGATACACATGCAGAATGAAATTACACTTCCACTTGCTTTATCAGAAATTGCAGCTACATTGTTGCAAGGCAGTCAAAGCGCTAATCCAGCAATCAAGTTGCCGTTGAATATGAAAACCAATGAAACTCCAACGTGCAATTTTCCAAAGTTCTGCAGTATTGCAAATTGATCGTTTAAGATTAATGTACAATGAATGGAACATAAAAATTCTTTTGAGGTATTAGACTGAACGATGCAAGATCTACGAAACAATCAAAACCGGTCAAGTGGTGCGATGATCTAAATGTAATTAGAACACCTCGAGATTTCAAATTTCATGGAAAAAAATAAATCATTTGGTTAACATGAAGTTCTGAGTTAATTTAAGTGTGACTTAAATTTTGGAACAAAACCGCATGGTTCCACGTCGATCACATTCCAGGCACATTCCAGCGTTTCAGTGGTGTAGAGCCGATAGAAATTCATCTCACATTTAAAATTTCCCAATGGCTACTTCTAAATGTACTCTTCCTCAACTGAATAATCATGAACATAATAGTTAATAAATACAATGATCACTCAGAACTATGTATTTTTCTCATTTTACTTTGTTTCTACATTTTCACCAGCTTTCACAAATTCATAAAATGATCACAAACAATTTAATTCAATTAATTTAATTGCAATGGAGCACAGGCTCCGGTGGCAATTTCCCTACACCCCCATTTTCCCCCTATCCTGCACCTACCTACATTTGCCCTCTACAAATTTTATCTTTAAATTGTTTCAAAGTTTTCGGTAAATTGTTCATCATTTCTCTTGGTAACTCATTCCAATCCTTGACACCCTTACCTAAAAAAGAGAATCTTCCCACACCCTTGTGCCTGAAATCGAGTGCCAGCTTGTGGTCATGCTCATCTTTTCCCTTCCATGCATTACTTTTCATACCTATTGCAATATCTTTCCTACAAGTATATTGAAATTTGGACAGGACAACCTCTGTCGAGTCAACTAGTTTAAAATAAAAACATTTTGATGACTTGGCCATTATGCATGACATATTTTAATAAACCTGTATAAATACTGTAAATGTGTTGCTTCAACAGTCTTAAAAATACACAAAAGTCAAGAGTTTCCTTCGCTCGTCCTTCGGGTTTGACGAGTCTTTGAATATGCCTTTCATTTCAGTAAAAATTATGACAAACATAACGGCCGAGTCGCCAGATTTTGTTTTAAATTTTAAATCAACGATCTATATTTCCCAGATAAACCGTTCTGTTTCAGAAACTGAAGTGAGTACACGCTGTAAAACGTAGACTTGGCCAAGATCTCATACTTTCACGTCACTAAACAACCACAAAACTAGGTCTGTTATTAAAAGAGTTTTTTGTTTTTTTTTTTTTTTTTTTTTTTTTTTTTTTTTTTTTGTCGGATAAGACAATTCTGCAATTAAACCACCTATTCTTGCGGGTAGAGACGTATAAAAAAAAAGGTACTATGGGGATGCGGGTCATAAACCTGATTTACCGCCAACAGTAATTAAAAATAGCAAGAGAGAGCGCCACCGCAGCTGCTGCCGACGGACCGGAAATGAAGTCACATAAAAGAGGGCTGTACAGTGCCCAGCGGGTGCTTTGTTGTCGCCGTGTAGGAGGGGCGCCTGCAACACTCGTCATTAGCGAACACCACACCACCAGTGTCAGTCACTAAAACTAGTATTTTTTTTTTTTGCGCCTCGCCGACGTCGAGGTCATTAGAGGCGGGACGGGACTGGGGACAAGGAATGGGAAGGAATTAGGTCATAGCCTTTTGAAGGAAGCATCCCTGAGTGTTTCGCCTGGAGTGATTTGGGGAAACCATGGAAAACCCAAATCTGGATGCCCGGACGGAGATTCGAACCGGCGTCGTCCCGAATGCGAGGCCAGAGTGCTCGGTTCAATAAAACTCTAGCAATTAACTGTCAAGAATTGTATCTACGCGATAGTTCAGATTTTCGAAACGGCGAGGGATTATTCACATTTCCAGAAATTAATTTTATCCAAAAAAAGTTGCTTCTCAGTGTTGATGAACTAATAGTCCGAGAGCTATTAAAAATTTAGGTTAGGTATTTGAGACACGGTGAAAATTTGTATAACACTTCCTTTGTAATTTCTAAGTACAAAATCGAAGACCTGGCTGAATGGTGTTGGGGAATAGTCCACCTTTGAATTTTTAAACTTTTGAAATTTTATTTACAAAAAATGTCCTTGAGGCATTTTGAAATTTTAATACCTTCAGATTTGATATGTAAAAAAATTAAAAATAAATGAGCCAGATTATTTAGTCGGGCTTAAAATATTGCCAGGCCGTTTCAAAATTGTATTTCTTAAATTTTGAAAAATGTTTTTAGGCACGCTTAGATTTAGACAGGATGATATTTACACCTAGAAATAAATAATTCTGAAAAGAAAGACGATTTGCGGGGGGGGGGGGGGGTGTTTATATCTGCCAGGTGATGGGAAATGTTATATGATAGTGCGACTGAATTGTATATTGGCAGCCGGCTGATTTGAAACATGTAGCGGTGCGATTGGCTCCAGCCATACCACGTGACTCATAGCAAGCATGCAGTTGTTTAAACATTTATTGTAAATAAAAATTTGCAAAGCTAAAAATTCAAAGGTGGACTATGCCCCAATACCGTTCAGCCAGGTCTTCTATTTTGTACTCAGAAATTACAAAGGAAGTGTTATACAAATTTTCACGGTGCCACAAATATCTACCATAAATTTTTAACAGCTCTCGGACTATAATAGGCGTTCTGACAACATTAAAAATTCTGTTCCTATATAACCTTCTCCTTCTGTATAATCCAAACTTTTATCCAATTACAGACAGTTTACTTTGTCTCAATACAATTATGAATTTATCTTCTTACCCGTTATTGTCTTCTTTAGTTGCTTCTAGCAGTAATGAGTACATTCTGTGTCAACTTTTATACTTTAGATGACTTTTAATATCAGCCCTGAGGTTATAATTCCCCGGACAGTGCAGTGAGAATGCTCTAATTGGATTACGTGTATAGCGATTTCGACCATTGCCCTGACTTGACTTGATCCGAAATGAGCTCTTACAAGGGGAGGCCGCCAACTGTTAAATTCAGATCCGAATCATACTGTGTGTAATAAAAGCTTATGGCCGGAAGTGTAACGCGGCAGGGTAGTAACATGCGCTTCTTCACCGCTGTCGAGAAAATCGGCATTGAAATATTCCGTTGCGTTCAAATGGTTTAATGCTTTATGCGTTAGGAAACTGTCACAAGATGCACGGCGCAACGAGCAAGCTCTCTGCTTCTTAACCCCATTGTCCCCGGTTCAAATCTCGCTGCTGGCAGCTTTTTATTTATTCAAATGTGTATACAGATGATTCCCGGCAATAAGTTTCAAAGATTATGGGTATAATAAGTTTTCTAAATGACATTTGCTGTGGAAAAAAACGACACAACACTTAAGAACTTCGTTTTGTTGTTTGCAAGCAAAGTTATATTTTATAGTTGTTTCATGCAAATAACATTAGAAATAAGACATGATATCACAAATTACATTCAAGTGGGTATAATTTATTGAAAAGTTTCCTATATACTTGCAGATAATTTACAGTTAGTGTTATGAAGTTGCCGCAGTGTCATATGAACCAAAGTGATAGTTGTCATAAAAACATGGAAAGCAAAAAATAGCACGACATCTAGCACATCTAATAAACGATGCGTTTTCACAAGACCAATTTTTAAAAAAAAGTAACACACCTAAATTACATTAAAAGAATTGTTCTATTGTCCGTCAGGCCTGATAGAACCCACAGGTATTATTTAATATGGGATAATATAGGAGAAGGCAACTGGTGATGCTCAGTTGATTGGATGTTTATACAATCTTCTATGCAACTGATCTCACAGTCTTGCTCGATTGAATAAGCACAGTTTTGAAGGCGCTTGATCAGATTTTTTACCTGCCCGTAAAAGTACACGTCACAAAGCTGGAAGAGAGAAATGCAGTTTGGAGGAATGACCTTCATAGTGGACGTTGGTAACGTTTTACCGTCCTGAAACATCTAGTCATAAATTAAAAAAAAAATTGCCGGTAGCGTGATCCATTCCCGTGACGACTAGCTTATTAAGCAGAGTGTTTGCTCGTTTCGCCACACGCTCCTTGATAGTTTTCTGAAGTAGAAGCATTTGAACCATTTGAATGCAACGGAATATTTCAATGCCGATTTTCTCGAGAGTGGCGAAGAAGCGCATGTTACTGCATTGCTACATTACACCTCTGGCCATGAGCTTTTATTATACATAGTATGAATCCAATCTGAATTTTGCAGTTTGTTCCTTCCCCTTATTACTGTGAATCGGCCTTAACTGTTCTGTATATCGTAGATAGAAGACTGTTCAGTGTAGAGTGTTGCCGCTCAGTCAGGGGCTGCTCTTCAGAAAAATACCCACGAAGTCGCTTAGTCGGAAGATTGTCATCAACGCTGTCGCATATCTTCACTCCAAAGACATTCGGAGGGATTTAGGATTAAATCCACGACTTTGGAACACAATTTGTTGATTAGGAATCGTGCGTCATCGTCTCTTCTACCTTGGTCGTCAATTTCTTCCATTAGCTTGAACTAGCTAACCCCATTGCAGGCACCTACCACCATTTTGGTATCGTACCCACCTAAATCAACGAGACGGACCTTCATTATATTGTCATTTTTAAATGTACATAGTGTTTTGTCACTTACATCGAACTGCACTTTGAATTAAAATGAAATTTTGACTGTATTAATTGTACAAAAAGTGCTATATTAATCGTAACATAACAAGTATGCAGATTGTTTTCTGGAATGTGGGTTTCGCTTATCTGACTGCTAGATCTCGTATTCGGTCACGCTGCTGAACGTGATTCGCTTGTTCACGTGACGTCATATTAGGCACCGTGAACAATGAACAATCCATTTATTTTTACGGCCCGCAGCAATCATTATTTGAAACAGAAAACAAAGATTCGATTATTGACAGACAATTAAGTAATAGAATTAGCGACGAATTTTAATTTATAACACTTTTTCTTTAGGCATTTTAAATCAGTTTTGCAGCAATTAGCTCGTTGTAAATCGATTAATACGGAACGTTTCCGTTGTAACAATAAATCGCATTAGTGCACGTGATTCTGTTTTTGCATGAACCATACACCGGAAATTATTTTTGTTAAATGTTCCAATAGAAAGTCAATTGAATAATACACATGAAGGCATGAATGATATAAATGTGATGCAGGGTTATTTGTATAATCAATCTATTGTGTTGGATTTACGAGAACGCGCGTTTCATTAATTTTAAATTAGTGGAGATAGGTACTACGAATCAGTATGGATTTTTATTTGCTCGGACGGTGAATCTGGAGCGAAAGGAAATAAAAACTGCTTATTCCAGAATGAAAATCTACTAAATTTCTGCTTTTTCTCGACTGACGATGTGTAATTTTTTTTTTTTAATATTCTCTAATAGTTCATTTGCGTTTCAGAATTTAAGAATGGTGCGAAAATCTTTTTTCCTAATTAAAAAATAAATCTGTTTCGCATTATTGGTATGGAGCCCCCAAAGCGTAGTTCGGGGTCTAAGGACCTAGGGTTTTAGTTGGCCGCGGTAATTGTCTCTGTGACCCACAAGGTAATCCTCAGTATTACGCAGAACTCGAAACACTGAAGCACACTGTCTGACAAAACAAGTGAAGAACCTAGAAGGGGAGCAAAACACGAAATAAAACTTTACTGGTTGAGAGGATATGTGACGTCATTTCAGTGATTACAAAATTGTGTCAAATTTAGAAAGAATATAGCGCTTTCAGCCAGCTTACCAGTAAGACGTTGTTCCACCTCTGCCCTGGATGTTTGCACTGATTCGGTTGTGAAGGGGGTCATAAAAGCTACTGTATCCTCTTGCTCGTGGGACCATCAATTTTTGAAATTTTTTTCGTTTTTTTTAACTGCTTAACGTCTCTTAACAGCGAGGTCTTTAGAGACGGCAAAGGATTTGGAAATTTTTTTCTTCAAAATTTTTTATTCTATTTTATTTTTCAGTCGATATAGTTGACAATGTTCTGCATTTGATATTGATTTCGTTTTTTTAAACTGCTTAACGTCTCTTAACAGCGAGGTCTTTAGAGACGGCAAAGGATTTGGGGGGGGGGGGGGAGGGGCAAGGAGTGGGAAGGAATTCGGCCATGGCCTTTTTGAAGGAAGCATTCCGGTATTTGCGTGGAGTGATTTGGGAAACCATGGAAAACCCAAATCTGAATTCCCGGACGGGGATTCGAACCGGCGTCCTTCCGAACGCTAACCGTTACACCACCATGCTCAGTCAAATTTTCAAGCGAAAATATTTCACTTTCCTATTCTGATATGCATCCAAAATTGAATTTTCGTTTGGTTTTGCTAGTATTTTTTGGGGATTTAAGCACTTGTCGTTTGCCACGTCCAGACATTTTCTGATTCAAGTTGCCCGTAATTTTTTCAAAATTTTTAGAGCAGAATCAGATTTTGTATACGAAGTCTGTCTTTCAAACAAAACCGAATGTCGTAAAACTGGATAGAAGTAAAGGGAGCAATAAAATAAGTGATATATTTTTTTATTTGAGAAAAAAACGTTGTGGGAACGAAGAAGGGCAGTCTATCCCGTCGATAACAGCATTACACTTCGGGCTTGACTGACTTAAAGGGGAACTTAAGTGTCTACATTTGTCTGTAAAACATGTAATATGTGTTTCGTATGATAAATGTACATTTTGTTTCCGCGGGATTATCGGGATGGCTAGAGATTTGAACAAGCTCCCGTTGAATCTCCACTATAGTACGTAACGGCGCTTTAAAGCTCACAGCGAAAATGGAGGGTTTCGTATTGGTAATATCGCGGTATTTTATTCTATAGCATTTCACTTTTAAAACTAATCCAGTAAGCAAAATTATGCGCTTCAGTGTGTTCATGTTGCTAGGATGCATCCTTCATCCAATCGAATTTTATTTTGTGAGCATTAAAAGCTTTCTATTTTCACACCACGTCGGATTTGCAGTCGAAAAATTTCCGTATAACATTTTCAGGAGGCGGTTTCAATAGCTCTTATCATCGTTCCAGTGCGAATTTGGCTTTCGGCTTTCCACCGAAAGCACATGAAGAGTCCTTCAGCGCTTCACTCTACATTCCATGTCTCTCTCGCAGAAACAGGTGATAACTCTATTCGTTTGGTACACAACTGGGTTGCAGAACTGCGTCTCTTGATTACTTAACTGAGTAATTCAAAATCTTTTGTGATCGAAAGTCAAGTGGGTGAGTTACTTTTTGATTAATTAGTGGGGACGAGGTTCGACTGGCTGATTGAATGACGGTCGAGTTGTAACGAGATTCGTGGAATCATGCGCATGAGGGACTGTCTTTTTCATTTGTACATATTTTGTATACACTTTACACGCATCTTTGAAAATCGTATATAATGGCTGAATTCACTTCTAAAAAGGTGAGGCACCGTTAATTTTCGCTAGTACGTAGCAAGTATTACGTCGTTTATTATTTTTATGAGTGCAGTTGCCGTACAGTGGTTTCTCCGAACTGAAAATTATCCGGTTTGTTGATCGCATCCAAGTACTTAGTGGGTTGGTCGTGTATTACGTATTGGAGAGTCTTTGACATGGTATGTAATAAATTTACACGGCGGTAGTCTGACGTATCAACGGGATCGTTTGTCTTTGGCAGGGATTTAATTAATACAGTCTTACTAACATTTGGATATGTTCGCGCGAATGACGAAAAATTAAAAATGTATGTTACAGCTGACGTTCACATCTTTAACATTAAATTTTATGTGTTCAATAGCTTTCCTGATCTGCTGTATAGTCAAACGTGTCAAATAAAATATTTGGCTGTCGTCTGCTAGCGCATTTTGACGAAGTATTTCTTGTGATTTAATGTAGGGTCATTTTCGACTGCCCGAGTTGAGAAATGGGTTTTAAGCTTCTTTCTGTTATATCAATCTATGAGCTGTAAATTTTTTTACCAAGCCGAAAAGCATGTAGGTTTTTCCAGAAGGGTAAAACACTTGTATTTTTTCTAATGACCTTGAGAGCACACCTTAGTTGCATCCAGTAGGATTCCGTAGTTTTTTTTTTTTTTGTTTTTTTTTAAATATTATCGGCAGTTTTCATATTTTCGTATGTGTTATAGATGAGCGGAATCTCTCTCGGCCATAAGTTAGTTTTTGAATAGCCAACGATCAGGAGCACGTTTAGTTTACCTTTTCATAGAGGAGCTGAGTGTGCCATACAGTTCAGCAATCATATCTGTCGCTTTTGCAACTTTGTGTTAATGGTAGTCAGCTTCTAGATTTCGCTACAAGGGGCGTTGGTCGCGTCAGTCAGTAGTACCTTGGTGTTTTTTATTTTTTAAATAAAATTTCTATTTGTTAATTTTCTTGGCTGATATCTCGGGGTTTCTAGATGTTATGAAGTATGTATAATGTCATGTACTGATATACCTGGTACGGATAACTGATCATAGTTCAAAAATTTTATCTTTTCATTAAATCAGTATGAGATCAAACTGCTCCCGACATAATGTGCGGTATTTAATTGGAGGATATTCAAACCGCAAGCTTCAATGGTTTGACCCGCAGTTTCACAGACTAGTAGCTTTTATCTCAATGCTGTTAAAGGACGTTTTGAGGTTTAATTAATATAAATATTTTAATGACTTTAAAATCAATTTAAATAAGAAAATGTCGATTTTTTTCTTCGCAACATAGTTATTAAACTATCATTTTCATCTTCAAACCTCTACAAAGAGTCCCAAACATGTTTAATACGTTTAAACCGCGATGGTCAATATAAATAAAAAATAAAATTATTAAAAAGATCATATGTGGAAAAAATATACTACTTGAACTAATTGAAATTTCACTAGCATTCTGTTTTGTTGATCCTAGATTCTGATGTCCATGTTCCGATAAAAAAATCAACCTTCCACCCTAAATTTAAAACATCACCAGTTACTGTACAAACGGGCACGTCGTCAGTGTCAACGTTAACATGTCAACAAACGGAGTGCACCATGAATTTTGTATCTTATAGCAAGAATCGTGCATTGCATTCTGCCGAACGGTTAACCCCGAAATTCTCTCGAGAGAAAGTCCTACAGAAAAAAAATTGAGGGTGGCGCGGAAACACCTGCCAGGGGAGAGGTCAGCGGAAAGTGAGTTTCTGAGGTCGCAAAGTGTGTTAGAGGCCAGTCTGCGAGCGGTCAGCGTTTTTCGAGGGAGCAGGCGCGTGGGCGCTATACACTTGATTCCACTGCGGTTAGAAAGCTGTAGCATGAGCGCAGTGAACACGACTATAAGGACATACATCTAAAAGCAAATCAACACGGAGAAAAACTACCATTATTTAATTGTTAGATTGAGC
Source organism: Vandiemenella viatica (assembly GCA_031002005.1). Classification (NCBI taxonomy): domain Eukaryota; kingdom Metazoa; phylum Arthropoda; class Insecta; order Orthoptera; family Morabidae; genus Vandiemenella; species Vandiemenella viatica. Next base: position 169,712,638 of record JARYHS010012519.1, on the reverse strand, counting down.
TGTTAAATACGTTAGCACCAACAAGGGAGAATAAATTAATAAGTTGATCCTACCAGGTATAGGTGGAAGAAAAGGGATTAAAGTATTAGTGAAACAATAATTACTGAAAAATAGCAGTAAAAATGGGGAGGACATAATACTATATCTCATACGGTGAAAATGTTATTGAGAACAATAAGCCATATAAGTATGGGTTTAGGAGAGGAACTGGGTGGAATAGGGTTATCGAGTATAATGTACACAAAACAGCAAAAATATTGCAAATTTCGTTGATTTCGAAAATTCATTTTGCTGTGCAAGATGCGACACTAAAATGAACATTATAAGAAAAAGGCAATTGGCTGCCGAGAGAGGGTAGTAATGAAGAGCTTGTGTATTAACATAAGGCAAGTAAAAGCTTACGAGCAAGCTGACTGATAGGAATGGACTGTGAAAAAAGTAAGATGGCTTTTTCTCTCCTGTTTTGTTAAGCGTTTAAATTAAAGAAACGATTGCGGAATGTTTCAACGAATCACATAAATTTCGCTATGGGGAAGAAGAGTGGAATGTATAATGTTGCGAAATCATATGAAAATACTGGCTAGAGATAAGAAACACTCAAAGATATTTGGGAAGTTCTGTGTGAAGTAATGAGAATTAATTACAAAAAGCGTAATAGTAGGAGACAAATTAGGAAGAGACACGAAAGAAAAGTGAACAGGTTTGTAAGTGATATCACAGATGAATTGCTCAGAGTAAAGATATAAAATTAAGCATGTGCATTCAGTAGGAAAAGTTGTGTAAAAGGACATTACATATTAACATGTATCTGGTAGAATGATACATTGTAATTGAAACATGAACTTAGGATAAACGAAGAAGCAATAGCAATACTGATATGTAGCAAAGTGGATGGAATGACGCTGGAGGATAGGGAGCCGAACGTTGTAGATCTGAGAACATTAGGTGAAGCACCGTAAAATTATAGGCACAAACAAGAACAGTAAATTCATCTGACTTGGGCACACTACACGAACAGAATTTTTGCCAAATAAATCTGCAGAAGTGGTGAAGGGCAGACAAGAAAAATGGATAGCGAAAATATTAACGGACTTACTAGTGCAGGTACGTGCGAATAAACAGACTCACAAAGAGGAACAGGAAAAGTGTGCTGTACGATGAAGGGATCGGGCTCTAGAGAAAACAGAAAAAAGAAGATTGGGACCTCAGAATATGGAACAAAGTTTCGTATTAATAGAAGTTTGCGTAAGGGGCTGAGGTTCACCATTATCATCATTGAAACATTAGGATTTCATCCTTAATCATTCTGAGAACATTCCAGTAAATCTTCAAAACTTAACAGCTTTATTATTGTCTATGATATTCAGCTACTTGAGAAGTTTCCCCCTTAGTTAAAATTTCCATAAATCTATGACGTCACTTGATTCTGCTATTCTTCGTACGACCTATATGAGTGCTTTACTTCTATTGAGCTTTGGCTGGCCTATGTTTCACACTTTGAGTCTTTGTTAATTTGAAAAAGCGCAAAAACTTTTGTAACTCGTAATAATTTTTTTTTATTATTTTAAATTTTGAGATCTGTAACGAATTAAGTTTGTACGAAGCCATTATTAAAATTTTCTCTCATTAAATTTTTGATGTTACCGAAACTGTACTTCATCTGAAAATTACTCAGATTATACAGTTTTTAGTTGGTACTAATTTTAAACTGTTATTCAAGAATTTTAGGTTATAATATGAAGTAGGTAGTAAATTAGTTATCGCAAGGAATCAAATGATCAATTTTAATTCAAAAATTATAATCTACGGAAGCTTTGGGTACTAGAATAGAAAGTGAAGAAAATTATCTGTGCATTTGAGTGCTGTAAAACCAGCGTGTTAATCATAATAAATCACATATGCTCAACCGTTATCAGTTCCACAAGTTTACTGAAGAGTTTTGAGAAAACTACTTACCATACATCCCTTATAATGCAGTATGCTGGCTGCGATTTTTTATTTTTTATTTTTTTGCGCTCCAAGTAATAATCGACATTTTCTTAAATGAAAATATTCTCTTGATGAATTAGAAAACAGTGAGGAGTTATGGATACTATCATTTTATACAGATTTAACTAAACATATGAAAGACCCTAATTTAATATTACAAGGAAAACAATCAGCTTTTGCCTGTTTTATATACTCTTAATAAGCTCTTTAGACAAAAATTGTTTTGTTTCAATCTCAATTGAACAAAAAAGTTTCACGCTTTTTAACACACGGTAAACATTTAGCCAGCAAACTAATACTACATTTCCGGTAGATTAGATTAGATATGTTTACTTTGATACCATGTGAAAAGGTTTTCGGAGACGTGAAACAGTACGCAAATTAATTTTATTACCAAGAACTGGTAATCGGTTAGTTGTTCAAAACCAATTTGTATAGTAATTTTCTATCGTATCTCTGCAAATACATATTATCCAATGTTAGTTACTATACATGAATACAATTCCCAGATAATTGAATTTCTGCCATTTGTAAACGATTTCAGAATAAAGAAAAACAATTCACCATTTTAGTAAATGTAAACAATTTTGTCACCTTCTCTTCCATACAACAAGTATGTAGTATTTTCTCAATCATCCTTAATTACTAAATTGCAAGAAGGAAATATTTTCACAGAGTAAAATATGTTCTGAAGAAGAAACCTTTTCTGTCTGGATTTAAAGTTGTTAGGTTTTCGTAGATAACATTTTACTTCTTGTGGTAGGTATCAGTGAATGTTATCCCTTTCTGTAGAACAATCGTTGGCAATGTCATATTTATTTCTAGTATTATAGTTATCTATGTCAACATTAAGATTGAAGTGTTCAGGAGTTTCCACGAGAAACGATAGTACGGAATACATATACAGTGCACGCATTATAAGTGCACCCAGATTTGTAAACAGATTTTTTAAAACTGTTCATTGAGAAATAATTTTTTAATTTTACAATTCATTTTATCACTGAAAAATCAATTTTAGCCTACTATTAAATTAGAGACGAAGTTTAACAACATAATTAAAATATTCAAGACCAAAAATAGCTCGAAATAATTGCTTATAAAAGGAAGTATTCAAATTTCTGTTGCCATGGAAGTAACGCTGGACCATTTCGTTCATAATGTGATGAAATTCCTTGAATAGTAAAAATGAAAAAAACCTCCGACATATCGTATAAATACAAAGTCTATGATAAAATTGTTAAAGTTTTTCAATGTGTTTTCAACGCCTATTAGGATAACATTAATGACGCGGTGTTTTAAGCTCTACTGTAAAGTAGCCTTAATTGGAAATAAAACTTCATTGTTCTTGTAATTTATTTTTATTTTTTAAAAGTGATAGTAAGAAAGAATGTAAGACGCAAATGTTTCTGTTAAACTTCTAATGAAGTCCAAAAACTTCGCAGTTGTATTCAGGAAACTTTGGCGTTCTTGTGTTACCAATATCCTTAGATACCCGTCAAGCTGCGTCACCGAACAGTCTGCCGTAGCGTATTTCAAATGTGAGGAACTCCACGTTGGTAGTCGTCAGGCCCGGGGGAGTGGCGGGGCGTGAACACAGGATCACGCCTGCTACGTGTCCCGAAATAATAAACTCTCTCTCTCGAGAGAGAACAGAGACTATCGATATTGCTGCCAGCACCAATATCGCAGTGTTCACTGACCTCATGTGGGACGGTCCGAACACGGCGATAAATCCTTCTGGCAGCAATACACGGAGCGCTTTCTGTGTTTCATTATGCAGTATTCAAGGCTCTGCGCTCAGCCATTACCTCTATTACATTCTACCGTGTCTAAACCAGTTTCTCAATTGTAAGTCGAATTCTTAAACTGGATCCTCATTAATTTATAAATCACCTCAACCCTCGTTTGTATCTTTATGTGAAAATCTTCAACAGTTAGCTATAACAATAAATGGTTGAAAATCATTTGATAGATTTCAGCTATCTTAACGTAAAGTTGTTGTTAGAAAAGATTTCTTATTTTGTTATTACGTACAAATAAATAAAATTAAAAGTTGTCAGCGGCAAAAAGGTGCTCTAAAATTTATTTTTAAACTCAGAAAAACCCCAGAATTTCGTATCATTGTTACAAATTGACGAACCCACCTTCAACGTAGCTAGTTCTGTAAGATGTTTTACAGAAGTCGTTTATATTGGCTTAGACTATAAATATCGTGAAAATTTAATTTAATTTAATTTAATTTAATTGCAATGGAGCACAGGCTCCGGTGGCAATTTCCCTTCACACCCATCTTCCCCCTATCCTACACCTACCTATATTTGCCCTCTACAAATTTTAACTTTAAATTCTTTCAAAGTTTTCGGTAAATTATTCATCATTTCTCTTGGTAACTCATTCCAGTCCCTGACGCCCTTACCTAAAAAAGAGAATCTTCCCACACCCTTGTGCATGAAATCGAGTGCCAGCTTGTGGTCATGGTCATCTTTTCCCTTCCATACACTACTTTTCATACCTATTGCAATATCTTTCCATGCCTCATCGCCACTATATGCCCTGTACACTCCCATGACTCTCCTCATCCTCCTCCTGTCTTGCAATGAATCCCATTCCAGCTCCTTTATCATATCCGTCACTGATTGCATTCTGCGATAATTTCCAGAAACAAATCTAGCAGCCCTTTTTTGCACCCTCTCCAACTCCTGTATTTGATACGTAAAATGATACAGCATTTTACGTATCAAATTTGATACTACACTACCATATTCGAGCAATCGTCTGACCAAAGTTTTGTAACCCAATTCCTTGACTTCTCTCGTACATCCCCTCATCATTCTCTCCAACAAGTGCAGAACTCCGGAACCTTTTCCTACCACCTGTCCTATGTGACCTGCCCAGTTAAGTTTTTTTTATCAAAAGTAATTCCAAGATATTTACATTTCAAGTCTTCAGCAAGCAATTCTTTCCCCACCTTATATTCATAATTAACCTTTTGTTTTTTATTTGTGTATCTAATAAGCTGACTCTTCTTTGCATTTATCTTCATTCCATGTTTACCAACCCAATTAGATATCCTGTCCAGATCACCCTGCAACTGTTTACAATCCTCTATCGTTTTGATTCTTTTATACAGCATTATGTCATCTGCAAACAATCTAATTTCAGATAGTAAACAATCAACACAATTGTTCATTAGAATAATGAATAGCAATGGTCCCAATACGCTACCCTGTGGCACACCCATTTTTACTTCCACTTCTTTTGATACTACATTTCCTACCCTAACTTTCTGTTTTCTACCTTTTAAAAATTCTTCTACCCAGAAAATCACTTCCTTATCCACTCGTTTTTACCTTATTTACTACCATTTTATGGCTTACTCTGTCAAACGCCTTAGACAGATCTAGTGCTACACTATCAATTTGGCCTCCCTTGTCCATTTCATCTGAAATATCTTGCATATATCCCACCAACTGAGATTCGCATGAATATCCTTGTCTGAAACCATGTTGCCTGCTTGAAAACCACTTACGTTCCTCACATATATTTCTGATGTGGTTGCATATTAATCTTTCCATTCATTTACCTACCACTGATGTCAAACTGATTGGCCTGTAATTCTCAACTCTATTTCTCACCCCTCCCTTATGTACAGGTACTACTATTGCACTTTTCCAGTCCTGTGGTAAGCAGCAAGTGTCTAGACTCAATTTAAATAATATTTCAAGATAAGGTACAATGTCACACCCGGCTATCTTTAAGATTTCTGTAGTAATATTAGCTTCACCAGCCCCTTTATTTTTTCAGCTTTCTTATTTCCTTCATGATTTCCTCAGGATGGATATTAAATTTTTTACTATCGTCATTTCTAATTGTGCTGTTAAGCTCGTTCTCTGAATTAGACCCTCCTGTTTCTGATTAATTGTCCCTAATGCTTTCACTGAACCAGTTACTTAAAATCTCTGCCTTTTTCAAATCGTCAGTAACTTCTTCTCCATCCTTATCTATAAGTGTCTCTACACCCTCCCTTCCCCTCAGTTTCCTGATATAGCCATAGAAATTTCTAGATGCATCAGTCAATGGTCCTCCTGCACTGACAATACTCTTCATAAACCCATCTTTAGCCATTTTCTTTGCTGTTATTAAGTCCTTGTTTAGTTGTTTTAAATATTCCCTACTACCCTGCTGTCTCTTAACTCTGTTCTTTTCTTACCAACCTCCTTAACCTCCTCACTTCCCTATTATAGTACATAGGTTCTCTACTTCTCTTTATTTTCTGCTTTGGAATAAATTTTTCTTCCCCCTTTCTTATTATCTCCTTGAACTCTTCCCACCTTGACTCTACTGTACCTGAGCCTTCCTTCCATTTGCTGAATTGTTCTCTGAAATATCTCTTCAAATTTGAAACCTGTGCCTTTTTATAATTGTACCTATTTCCCCTTTCAATTTTGGCTGCTGGTATACTGAATCCTCTAATATCCATCAGAACTGCTTCATGATCACTTATTCCTTCAGTTAAGTTTTGTTTACGTTACTTTTACTATGGAATATTTTCATATTTATTTTATTAATTCCTTTTATGTAACTTCATCTACAAAAGAGATAAATAGTGTGTGCAGAAAGAATTACAATACTTCAAAAAAAACTTCAAAAGATGTTTTGTAACCTTCCAAAATGGTCAAAATGGTACTTCGATATTGCTGAAATCTTTTTTTATGCATATGGCTTTCTAATTCTTTTTTTTAGATTTTTTTTATAAAAAGAATATAATTAAATATATTTCTGGAATGTTTGCAATAACCGCTCTACAACGCTGCAATTTAGAGACAGAAAATTTTCATCGTATGCCACTATTCATCAACTAAAATGTAGTAAGGGATACATTTTGAACTAATTTGTGGTATAGCGTCGCAGGGCGAGTGTTTGTGAGTAGCACCTGAGACACAGTGTTCCGCAGTGCTGGCTGAAGTCCGTGAAACTTCCTACGCTGTATCCAGTGCGGGAGCATAAAACAGGTGTTAACGGCCCACAGTAAAACAAGACTGTTTACAACCTGCCCGCTGTCGAGTGAGGGTTTACTGTCTCGTGGACATTACAGCCTCTTTGGATTGCGTGAATATCATCGTAAAGTGCTTCGCGCTCTTCAAACACGATCACATTTAATGCAATGCTTACATAGGACTAAGTTTTCAGTGCCATACACAACTTTACGGTTTAGAGACAGCCCCAAGGCAGCCATTGTCTAACGAAGAGTTTTTTTTTCTTTTTTTCTTTTTTAATTCGTAGCAATGCCACGTACGGATGGCGACGTTTTGTATGATGGGTATTAGATAGGGAACCCGGGTGTTAGTGAAAAGCTCTACATGTCAATGTTAATTTTTATTTTTTATTCTTTTTAAAAAAAACTTTGTCCACGAGTAAATATCAAATCGTCACTGTCAGTACTCCATTCGGTGTGTTTCTTCAAGGGTATAATTAAAACATGCCAACATTTTCTCCGGCAACTGGCACGATCAGAATGTCTATGTTTTTCATAGGTGCTTTGCCCTCGTCGGCTTTCAGATCATTAGATGCAAGATAGGAATGCAGTATTGATGCTACAAAATTCGGTCTTGACATTTTGAGTTTCAAATTATCATATATATTATTTCTAGAAGGTGTTTTTTTGTGATGAGCCGTCTTTCTCGTTTCATACATAACCAAAATTTATAAATGACGTATTATTTTAAACATTAAGTTCTCCGTTTTGGTAACATCATAAATTAAGAAAGTAATTTTTCTAAATTCAACATTTAAATCACAAAATTATTAGCAAACAAAGTCACAGGTATGCTGTAGTTCAGAGCCCAGCTGCCAGGATTCGCTGTCGTCGATAACAAGCGATCTCGATCCGCTAGATAGAAGCCCCATATACCGCAGAGATTGATAATTGTTTGTTTACAGATAAACTGTGTTTGTTTTCTAGAGAAAGGAGCCTTTCTAATATTAGTCTTTCTGTTAGGGAAATATTTCATCATTTCTAATTGCGCGTAAGACGTTGTCAGTGTACTGCTACGTACCTGTTTCAATTGACAAATAAACAATTGATACTAATGAGCTGGTCCTTCTTTTTTTTTTTTTTAACTGCTTTACGTCTCTCAACAGCGAGGTCTTTAGAGACGGGAAAGAATGGGGGCAAGGAATAGGAAGGAATTCGGCCATGACCTTTTTAAGGAAGCATCCCGGCATTTGCCTGGAGTGATTTGGGAAACAATGGAAAACCCAAATCTGGATGCCCGGACGGGGATTCAAACCGCCGTCCTCCCGAATGCGAGGCGAGAACGCTATCCGTTACACCACCACGCTCGGTTTCTTTCGTTCTACTACAAACCACCAACCACGCTATTCATCTCATATCATTTGCGAAAATTCGCACGGATGACCTAGTAAAACAATAATAGAGATAAATAAATATATAAAACAGAAGGAAACATTAGTACCAGAAAAAAATATTTTGGCAGGTATTCTCATCAAAGCTGTCTGTCCTTTTTAGGGTTCCGTACCTTCCCAGTGGAAAACACAACCATTACTTTAGTTCTTATTAAGCTATGAAAAAGTTTTGGAATATCTTAGAGTGTTCAAAATATTTAGGGTGGGGAGGTTTACTGGTGGCTGAAGAAAATATTTCCAATAAATAACCTTAATGAGTATAAAATAAAAGCTGTCAACTCACCGACACTCAAACTATTTGAATTCCATTTTTTGACAAGAAAACTTTAAAAATTACCGTTTTTTTCCGAAACTATTGATTCGAAAATTCTTTCCAAATTTGTAATGATATGTAAGATCCAAAGTTTGGAAAATTATAAGCGATTCTTCTGGAGCTTAAGTTTTTCGAAAAATAACTAAATGACGGATTTTGAAAAAAATAATCTATTTAAGCAGATAATTTTTGCTTCAAAAAGGATGACCATCATTCAGTAGAGAATTTCATGAATCTGGTGATAAATATATTGAGAAAATTCTTCATATAAATATTGTTTTGAAACATTCTAAAGTTTTTCAACATAATTTTTTTGTGTCTGATTTGCTACATATGCCATCTTACCGATAATTCTGCAATACGTATTATGATTCACTTGTAACTGATTTTTAAAAGTATTTATAATTTCTTAGTGAATTCGGTTTTTCACCCAATCTGTGACAGTAGCTCTTAATAAAGTGCGACTGGTGAGTGGTAACGACTTGGCTTCTCATCCGGGAGGATGCGGTTTCGAATCCCCGTCTGGCCATCAAATTTCAGTTTTCCATGGTTTTCCCAAATCACTCCAGGTGAACTTTGGGATAGTTCTTTCAAAATATCCTTCCCGCTTCTTATCTCCAGTCCTTTCCCGCCTTTAATGATAATGTTGTCGGCGAGGCGTAAAGTCATAAACAAAAAAGTGACGTTGCTAGTTTTCAGAAGGAATTGCTATTACGACAATAATTTCGTTCTAAAAGTAATCACCTATAATCAATGTACTGATCACCGGAAATTGTTCGACTGGTTTAATAGTCATAAACTTACATACACGATTTGGATAGGTCGCATAGCTACACACAGTTCTTTGACAAGAAAAAATATTAAATTTTCTGTTACTTCGTTTACTTCCAGGAAAGATACCTTCGAGAGGTGTTCAAAGTTAAATTATAGTATAGTAATTTCTATTCTGTTTGAATAAGGTCTATATCATTTTCAATCCACGGGAGAATCTTTTGTCAACTAATGTACTACTTGAGAAAAAAATCTTTCTGCTGTAGATATTTTTGTAGGATGAAGTGCATCATTTCTCATCGATTTTGATGCTTAATTCTATTGATAGCCCATTATAGCTGATAACATTTTATCAAATAACTTTTTTTCAAGTGTTTCGCAAATCCGCAATGGTTTTGCGTTTTGTTTTATAAGAAACTGAAGAATAATAGTTTTCCAGCGCTTGGATGAAATTTTATTTCACAATGTATGAAACAAATAATTCTGCTAAAACGCTGAAATATATTATTATTCGTTCACAATAATCAATAAGTACAGTCACATTCGGTATTTGTTTCTTTTATCTGTTACTAAATTAAATTACAATTTTTATTTGAAAGATCCTTAAATGTTCGTAACCAGCCCTTCATACAGCAGTAGTCCGATACTCTTTAAAACGTTTCATATCAGCGTATTAGTGTCTAGAGCCGGAAGATAACCAAATGGAACTGATTAAGTAAACTAACCTCAAAGTCTGTCACAAATGACGGATTGTAGGGAGTATTCTGATAAGTCATTTCCTTGCAATTACTTAACTAAAAAAATTGTTATAATGTAACGCTCAACGCAACTGCTCGTGCCTTACGCTGTGGCATTTAAAATTAATCACAAACCAAAACAACGACCTCATTAATGTGGCATCAGTGAAAGCAAAGGCAATTAAAAATAACTGTTAACATCTTATGTTATGCAGCTTAATATTAGTTTCAATCTTGGTCCAGGCTGCATAGATTGCGATAAATGTGACACTAGTTTTAACCGCATCAAAAATGTTTTCGGTAATATGGTGTCCACGAAAACAAATTATTTTTTCTTAAACTTAAATTACTCATGCCCTCTCATGTAACGTTAAATGCCAGTTATCAAATTTCATTATAATCAAAACTACCGCTGACATTCCTGCTCGAAAATTAATGTTTTCACTTACATGTAAGTGGGTAAAGAACTTATCGAAAACATTTACGTCAAATGAATATAAATAAATAAAAAACAACTAATAATTAATATGTTATTTTAAACGCAATACATACTTTTCTTTACGTTTTTCGGCTATTCATTTCTTCGCGGATAGAACTGCTATTAAATAACGTGCATAACCTCGAGTAACATCTCTGGTCGTTGTAGCCCACACCAAGGCCGCTAGCGTGACGTCATAGTTACTCTATGGGTTTTATTAGCATCGATGGTTTGCTGAAATATCTTAATTGCTTTCTGTAATGTTGAAATTGGTACCAATTCCCGAACGACCATCACACTGCACTTTAAAAAGATCGAACTGTTCAATGGCGTAAGAAAAGAACACAGAGTCGGGTCCTTTGTGAGTAGGACGAGTGAATTACGGGCACTGGTGCCTCGTCCGCCCAAACAATGCAGTCTGCGGCTGATTGGATCCGAACGGCGCTGTTTAAATTTCTTCCGAGAGAGGTCCCAGAATGCGCTCTTTACAAAACGAGCGCCAAATCCGATCAGTGTTCGGGACTATTGGCATGCAGATGCGGACGACTCTGGAGGACTGCTGAGGACTGCAGGACCAACCAGGACACCGCGTCCCAACGACTGTTACTGCTTCGAGTTGTTCCGCCTGTCTGAGTCCACGTAGCTAAGTTATCATACAATATCATTAGATAAATCCAATTGTTTTCCCAGATACAGCAGAATATCTGTTGTTAGTTTTTACCATTCTCGAGAGGAAATTACGAGTTTAGTTCTAATAGAGGTCAAACATGTAGCACGCAGGATTGTGGCGTACTACAAATATGTAAATATTTGTATTTAAATTTTTTTATATTCAGATTAATTTAATATTTATGAATATTTAGTAAATTAATTATCTGATCAACATAATTGATATCCCAGGCTGCCTTAATTTCTTAACAATTTATCTGAATAAAGAGGTTACTAGTTGAAGGAGCAGGAGAGATTTTAAAGCTGGCAACGGTATTTCCGATGGAAATTTCCAGAAAGCATGGGCTGGCGCGAGCTATTGTTCGCACGGACAGGGTGAATAGGAACCGCTAGCCGTCAAGGTCAGTGCGTTGACCCCGCGTAAGGATACCTGAACGGCGGAAAGGGGTGAGCGACGCGTGGGAAAGGCCAGGTCAAATCAGATTGACTTCGAGCCTCACGTGGTTCTGGGAAGAAGTTAAACAACCAATGCTGTATCAAATGTTAATTCGTGGCTTCTTTTTCCATGTAAAGAAACTTCGGGAGAGGGAAGGAGAAGCGGCCATACTTGGTCATTCTGTGGTCAGCGATCGTCGAGTCCAGACTTCACGGTGTGGAGTGGCACTGTACTGGTGGGCTCTGGCTTCGATCACAGGCTGGTCGATTGATGCAGTCCATACACTGATGGTACAACTTGCCTACCAACGCCGCACGCCGCCGTTGCTGATGCCGATGATTTTGGTAATGAGTTCCATCGCCCATCATTGTTTCATGGTTTGGAAAGACTTTGAAGGATCCGTAATCGACCCAAGAGACAGGATCCCTGCTCAATTCCATTTAAAAGATAACTGGCAAATGACCTCATGAACTTTAAACTTGCAAATTCAGTTTGAGCCGTAATATTGTTCATCCTTTTTAATTCAGTTCGGCGCCCAAGGGATTTTATCCACCATTCATGTAACATTCAATTGTTGGCTTGTGGCCACGATGTTATCATGTTCTTAATTTTATAAATGAAATATTTAACATTCAGTTTATGTTTGCTATCTCCAGGCAGATTGTAAAGCCGGATAGTGCTTTTGCTATCAGGTACACATAATGTCTAACGTAACGTTAAATGTATCCGGCTATGTACAAGCCATAGAAAAACAGTAAATTAAGCATTGTATGTCTTTCATCAACAGTAATCAGGATCCTTGCTACCTAAAAATTAATTTCATAATTAAAATCAATAACAAAATTAATATTAAAACATACAGCATACAAAGTAATGGACCCCACCACCCGTTACAAACATAACAGTAGTTGCGCTATATTGGTAAAATTTGGAATAACAATGACTGAAGAACCAAATCGACCATTATCTGCTTTTAGATTGGCACGGGATCAATTTCTTCTCCAATCTGTAAAGATAGTTTTTCGCGGCTCTCGGAAACTGTATATAGCATACTGTCAACGCCATGACAGGTAGATATACACTCCTGGAAATTGAAATAAGAACACCGTGAATTCATTGTCCCAGGAATGGGAAACTTTATATACACATTCCTGGGGTCAGATACAACACATGATCACACAGACAGAACCATAGGCACATAGACACAGGCAACAGAGCATGCACAATGTCGGCACTAGTACCGTGTATATCCTCCTTTCGCAGCAATGCAGGCTGCAATTCTCCCATGGAGACAATCGTAGAGGTGCTGGATGTAGTCCTGTGGAACGGCATGCCAAGCCATTTCCACCTGGCGCCTCAGCTGGACCAGCGTTCGTGCTGGACGTGCAGACCGCGTGAGACGACGTTTCATCCAGTCCCAAACATGCTCAATGGGGGACAGATCCAGAGATCTCGCTGACCATGGTAGTTGACTTACACCTTCTAGAGCACGTTGGGTGGCACGGGATACATGTGGACGTGCATTGTCCTGTTGGAACAGCATGTTCCCTTGCCGGTCTAGGAATGGTAGAACGATGGGTTCGATGACGGTTTGAATGTACCGTGCACTGTTCAGTGTCCCCTCGACGATCACCAGAGGTGTACGGCCAGTGTAGGAGATCGCTCCCCACACCATGATGCCGGGTGTTGGCCCTGTGTGCCTTGGTCGTATGCAGTCCTGATTGTGGCGCTCACCTGCACGGCGCCAAACACGCATACGACCATCATTGGCACCAAGGCAGAAGCGACTCTCATCACTGAAGAAGACACGTCTCCATTCGTCCCTCCATACACGCCTGTCGCGACACCACTGGAGGTGGGCTGCACGATGTTGGGGCGTGAGCGGAAGACGACCTAACGGTGCGCGGGACCGTAGCCCAGCTTCATGGAGACGGTTGCGAATGGTCCTCTCTGATACCCCAGGAGCAACAGTGTCCCTAATTTGCCGGGAAGTGGCGGTGCGGTCTCCTACGGCACTGCGTAGGATGCGACGGTCTTGTCGTGCGTCCGTGCGTCCGTGCGTCGCTGCTGTCCGGACCCAAGTCGACGGGCACGTGCACCTTCCGTCGACCACTGGCGACAACATCGATTTACTGTGGAGACCTCGCGCCCCACATGTTGAGCAATTCGGCGGTACGTCCACCCTGCCTCCCGCATGCCCACTATACGCCCTCGCTCAAAGTCCATCAACTGCACATACGGTTCACGTACACGCTGTCGCGGCATGCTACCAGTGTTAAAGACTGAGATGGAGCTCCGTATGCCACGGCAAACTGGCTGACACTGACTGCGGCGGTGCCCAACCGCTGCGCAGCTAGCGCCCTTCGACGGCCATCACTGCTGTTCCTGGTGTGCCCGCTGTGCCGTGCGTTTGATCATTGCTTGTACAGCCCTCTCGTAGTGTCCGGAGCAAGTATGGTGGGTCTTACACACCGGCGTCAATGTGTTCTTATTTCAATTTCCAGGAGTGTATTTCTGTTTCCTGCCTAATACTCTACGTCTTTGCGCTTTGTAGGTACCGAGAGATATTTGTCCTTCCGAATGGCAAACATGGGGGTTTGTAATTATGTAGTCTCATAGTCTTTGGTTGTAACGATCTCGCCTTCGAAGAGCATTAACTTCAGAAAACCATTAACGTTACTGAATTGTTCACTAATAGAAGTAGGCCACGTGCAATATCTTTGAATTCTTTTTATTTTCCTAAACATTTCATTAATTTTTTACAAACTTAATTAACTGTATCTTTTTATTTCTGTTACGTGGAATTTGCGTAGTGTTGGCTTAATATTAGAAATAGTTGCGTTTGCGAATATTTTGTTTGCCCTCGAAATTGTGCCATAAATCATACTATATTTATTTTAATGTCTACTATCGCAGCATGTATCATTCAAGTAGGATATTGCAGTTGTTCATATCGTACACAGATTGTCAACCATTTTATATTTTCCGAACATGTCGCTCGAATCCCCGTCTGGGCATCCAGATTTGGGTTTTCTATGATTTCTCAAAATCACTCCAGGCGAATGCCGGGATGCTTCCTTCAAAAAGGCCATGGTCGAATTCCTTTCCGATCCTTGTTCCCAGTCCCATCCCGCCTCTAATGACCTTAGCCGTCGACGAGCGTTAAAAAAAGTGGGAAAACTCGCGATTTCGGTTTTGCATCAAAATCATTCTAGCCAAATGTCGGGAAGATTCCTACAAAACCACGTCTGACTTTCTTCCTGTTACTTGGCCCCAGTAATCGCCCGCCTTAATGCCGTTGTAGATGAGCCGTAAGGGCAAAACAAAAATATGAATTAATTCATCTTAGACGTTTTGCTCCAATGCAACCGTGCTATTAAATCGGTAGCTCCTTAAGTGAATTACAGATGATTGAAGCAATTGAGTAGTTTCAGTTTCTTTTATTTTCAGTGCGGTATTATAAACTGCTGAAAGCTTCATAAATAGTGGTAAAACTTATTCAAAGCTCTTGTAAATGATAGGGAAAGCGCCATATCCACTAATATGGCGTGGGTGTCCTAAATTTTCCAATCCACACCGACTGTCCTTGAACACAGTCGGTAGAACAATGACTTGTTCGCAATATGTTATTCAGCCAAATTCTGTCAGCAGTATTTGACAGATGATTTAAAATATATATACTGATTTTACAGTGTTTCTTTTTTCCTGACGGCTTTCCCAGCTCTTCGAGGTCATCATAGATGGTTGAGGATTGGAGACGCGGTACTGATAAGAATTAGACCATGGCATTTTGAAACAACCATGTCAGCATTCATGTGGAGTAATTTCGAGAAACTTGGTTGATTTATGCAACGATCTGTGTATGGTACGAACAACTGCAATATTCTGCTTGGCGAACCAGATGTTCTGTCAACACGCAATAAAATACAGGCTGTGTATTATGATTCGTGGAAAAATTCCACGAGAAAAGAAAGCATTCGTAAGTGTTATGCGTTGTGTCAGAAATTGACACCTTTACCTATACATATAATAAAAGCGTAATCACGGAAAAGTCTTTACGTTTAAGATACTGAAAAAAATTAGTTTGGGACATTATTAATAAGCTAGAGAGATCAAAACATTTCTTTTTAAAAATGTTTCTATTTGATTATAACTTAGGATAAACGAGATTCACACAGAAAATTCTGGGATTTTGACCGGATTTCGACTAAGGCAAAGTCCTCTGTCCTGCGGGTGAAATATGGCATGTTTCATTTCCATGTCATCATCATCAAGAGGTCCACGCACAGTGACAGCCCTCCACGCCTCTCTCTGTTCCGCCATTCTCTTAGTTTCTATATTTTTTCCATTTATCATTATATCATCAATCATTTTCTTCCTTCGCCGACCTCT
This sequence comes from Vandiemenella viatica, assembly GCA_031002005.1. NCBI lineage: Eukaryota > Metazoa > Arthropoda > Insecta > Orthoptera > Morabidae > Vandiemenella > Vandiemenella viatica. The sequence continues at coordinate 169,696,427 of JARYHS010012519.1, read as the reverse complement.
TCATTTCCCTCCGTTTACAATCCCCTCCAGAGCAGTTTTAAGCAGGTACTCACTCCTCAACACATGACCAATCCGGTGCCTTTTACTGTTCTTTGTTGTTTCTATGAGTGGCCTTTGTTCTCCTACTCGTTCCATGTGACGTCTAAAAAAATAAAAATATTTAAATGATTTTGTGATAGTGTTATAAGGTATAGAGGAGGAATCAACTTTTTTTTTAATTCTGTGTATTTGGATTCATGCAAAAACTAATGGTCAGATTTGATGGATTTTTGGGTAACGTACAGGCTTCCAGGAGTAAAATAAAGCAGGTTTTGTTTTGATTTGGCTTAGTAATGCTGAGAAATTAAAATAAAGTTGTGATGAAATTAGTAAAAACGATGGGAGACTGAAGGCCTCTACCACACAAGAACACCAGTGACCTGTGCTATGTAGTTGTGCCAGCAAACTGAAATATATCGACTCATATGTCTTTGGTCGAAATACGAAAATATCCTTGATCGACCAATTTCAACCACCATATCTCCCCTCCCCCCCCCCCCCCCACAGTTACAGAAATTCGGCCAACGTTGTGCACGATCGGTGAATGTATGCTACTACCACACACAAACAGCAGTGATCTGCGCTAGATAGTTTTGGCTAAAAAGTGAAACATGGGGACACACACGTCTTTGGTCGAAATGCGAAAGTGCACTTTCAAACACCATTTCTCCAACTCCACCATAGCTACCGTCATGCAGCCACCATAGTGCACGATGGGAGACTCGATGCTACAACCACACATAAACACCAATGGTCTGCGCTATGTAGTTGTGTCAGGAAATAGAAAAATAAGGACACACAAGTCTATGGTGAAAATATGAAAATGCCCTACATCGACCACCTTTCATCTACCATTTCTCCCACCTTTATCCACCATATCTCCCACACCCCCACAGCTATCGGAACTCGGCCAACGTTGTGCACGATAGGAAACTCCATGATGCTACCACAAACACCAGTGATATCTGCTAGGTAGTGGTGGCTGAAAAGTGAGATATAGGAACATGTTTTTTTTACTGTTGAAAGTTGAAGCAAAATATAAATCAATATTCCAATATTATAAGGAAATAGACTTTACTTATGAAAGAAGGTAGAATTCGGCATAAAAATATGTTTTTAATTTTAAATTTATTTTTGTTAAAATATTAAAATCTAAATAACTATAAATTTATTTTTACACCTACGCATCCGCAAAATATCCGCATTCGCGGATGTCAAGCACTGAACATCCGCATCCGTATCCACACAGATGACCTACTTCCATCCTATTATTCTTAGGAGTTCAGATACAGTTTGTTGTAGAGTTCCTTCGTAGAAGAATAATTTGCGTTCAGTCAAACACAGGGGCTGCAGTGAGGGTAGTTCTTGATGATATTATCTTGAGAGATTAGCATTACGCGCGAACAAAGTTGTGGTCAACAGCTAGTTTAGACTGTGTCATAGAAAATAGTGTCATACACAAACCTTTGGCTTCGAATTCTTGAGGACACGGGTTCGAATCCCCGTCCGGGAATCAAGATTTGGGTTTTCCATAGTTTTCTCAAATTACTCCAGGTGAATTCCAGGATACTTCCTTCAAAAAGACCATTGCTGAATTCCTTCCCTTTCCTTGCACACAGTCCTTTCCTGTTTCTAATGATCTCGACATCGACGAGGCGTAAAGCCATAAGCCGGATAAAAGCATACACAAACCGACGGTGCAGCTTTAAGGCCAAATTAAGTTTACTGCGACGCAAGTGGAGAACTAATTCGTCTGATAAGTAACAGCTTTCGTTAGTTGTCGAACGTTGGTTCTGCTCTTTGCAGCGTCACAAATAACCTTTCCCGAAATGTAAATTATAGATGGCACTGTTTACCTTCCTCGCAGGCGAAGCCGGAAGCTTTAATGCGAAGCTTTCTCTCCAAGCGGCAGGCGGCTCCGAGTTCATTTACTTACCACTCCTCACGACGGCAGATCGAACGAAAGCAGTAATTGTGGGGACCCTTTGGAGAAGCTTCTGCTTTCAAACAGTCCTCTCGGATCAAAGGAGGGGGAAATGGAATCCCGCTGTAAGTGCTTTAACAAGTTTCTGCTTTACGTAATAAATTAATGTTGCACAGTAGTCGTATAGTCCACTCCGGCAGGAGTAAGGTCATTAGATCTGATGCCCCAGCTTTAACAATTCCCTTGGCAAATACTGTGCGAGGTATTTTATTATTCTTCTGAAGCTATATCCAATTTTGGGCGTAGAAGACTTAAATGGAAGGTGTAACTCTCCAACGGAACTCCCTTGAAAAGATGAGCTGGGCTGATTTCCCTTTGCGTTCCTCAGGGTGTTTTCGTATGTGTTATTGTTGGTGAGGATGACGGTTATCATGTGTGAGTTCATTATAGAGTGTTGTATGAAATGAGAGATGAACAAGGGAGAGGGTGAAACGTTGTGCCCATTCAGGCCTACTCTTCCGATAGACACCGTTGAGACCACCAGGATTAACGTCGCCAGCCAATGGATGAATCACCATCAATAGTGCCGTATGCCCTCATTCCATACAGGTTTTGGTTTTAAGCAAGAACTTTAATGCACAATCTGGTGATAGTAAATACGTGCCATCACTTCTCCTAGCCTGCCGGCCAAATTCTGATGGTGAAACTTTTTTCCACGACGGACATTCGTACTAGCTAAACCCTTGCAACTCCGGACACCATCGTGGTAACCGCAACCAACTGAGCCAACGAGATGGGCGAACTGCTTTATTAGAAAGTTCCAAATTTTGAAAAAAGCACTGATTACTAAAATGTTTATTTCTTCTACACGATTCCCACCCCATTTCTTAATAGTGGTAGATTTATTGAATCATTTTCAATAACTTTACGCTACGTTTTATCCGGGGAATCTTTTGATTCTTACATTCCACATACTACTATGCTAATAAGTATATGACTGACCTGATAGTTCGGTGCCTCATTTTTGCCTGCAACTTTATCATCCTTTACACAGAACTAAGAAGATAGTCGCGTGCACTGTAGGTATAGTCAGATGACTATCAAAAATTGAGACTCCTCCGGCTTACTATAAAAGTTAAATTTACAGTTAAATCGTTTCTTTAACTAAAGCACTGACTAAACAAAAGTGTTTTTCATACTCCAAATACACTTATTTTTAATTTTATGCATGTCAATAGAGGCAACTGTATATAAAATGCTGAATACGTAGGGGGTCTAATGAAGCAACGAACGATTCTGATCGTTCGTTTATTTGTGAGCACGGTAGTACCACACACGGCAACGCTTGTCCTTCGTATGGTCGTGAGCCTCTTCCACAAACAAAGGTAAGTTAACAATACAGAACAGTGGAAGTTTCCACTTTTTAGGGAAGGAAAAAAGTTCTGTCTGTGACTGTTCGTGGTTTAACAAGATAAAAAGAAGAGAGACGGTACGAAACCGGAAATTACACAGCTACTGAGAGCTGTTCTCTTATTTCTTTTTTCCAGAGATAAAGCGAGACACTTACTAATTGGATGTTGGTGCTAGTTGGCGTAGAGTACAGAATTGTTTTTTGAGACCAGGGTCTCGAGAGAACGTGGTGTGGACACTGCAACTGTAATGTCTGTTTGTCGCATAACTGTGTTGGGAGCGCTGTACTTTTATTAAACTCTTTTCTTTAATGATTTTCCTACGACCTGTTTTATTGTATCTTCAGTTCTTCTTCTGCTAACTGACACCTAGATTTGGGCTGCGTAGGATCGGAGAACCATACGGGTTTCTTATCTCTAGTCGAATGAAATACTGAAGCCGCTAGTAGCCCATGTTTATTGAAACATAATTAATACTTCAGTTACAAGCAATATACATCTGCGGGCTTCGCGCGACGTAAAGTGATCTAAAGTATGGTTTCGGACCGAGAAAACTTTCTAAAACAGATTGTCGAACGAGAATCGGCGTGTAATAGCTGCGATCGATCGATAGACGACCCGAGGCAGTGCTTGCCGATTCCGTCGATCAGATACAACTGAGCAAGATCGCTAGTTGGTTGCTACAAAGAGAACTCAGCTGCATGTTCAGTTTCAGCCACGTATGGGCATAAGGTGCTGAGCTAACGGATGGCAGTTTCCGCGCAGTCGAACCAGCATATTATTGCACGTACGCCACTGAAGCTAAGACTTTTTTGAAGCTAAATAAATAATTTGAAATAAATAAAATGTATCCTCTACACCACTTTGATGCCGAGGAGATTCTTGTCCTGTCATCTGAAAAATAATGACCGAGACGTAGCTATGTACAGAATGCTTAACAGGAGCTTTCTTTATAAGTCGTAAAATTGTCCGGCGGCAAATCGTCATCTATGACCTTTTGATGCTTGCGGGAATGAGACGGCTGAAATTTCAGAATGAGAGTGAAGTGACGCCTGTTCAAGGTTTTCATTCAACCCTATCACGCTACCGTCGCTATTGAGAGGACAGGAGAGCCAATCGATCGCTTGTAGCATCAATGCCGTCATCTTCCAACCTAGCGTCTTTATAGTGTCTCCCATGTTGTATCCTGTACAGCAATGAATGAGTGGCGACATTCCGTACATAATGATGCAATATACACTGATGAGCCAAAACATTAAGGCCACTGCCAACTGCGAGATTGAATGCCGTCTGGTGACGTTGTTGGTAAGTCAGGTGGTAAGATAACTATCTAAGTGGATTAGAGAGGCATGGGGAGTAATTTTAGACATGGTATCTGTGGAGAATGGGGAAATCCACTGACATAAGTGACTTTGACAAAAGGCTGATTGTTATGGCCCGACGTCTCGGAAACGGCGAAGCTGGTCGGCTGTTCGCCTGCTACTGTAGTGAGCACCTACTGGAATAAGGTGAAACCACGAGCAGGCGACAAGGTGGTGGACGTCCACGCCTCATCACAGAACGTGGAGGTCGAAGGCTTGCCCGCTCTGTACAGCAGGACAGGCGGTGATCTGTGGAAAATCTGACGGCAGGTTACAATGCTGGTGCATAGTTTCGGAGCGCATTGTTGAACATGGGGCTCCGTAGCAGACGGACCCTACGTGTTCCCATGTCGACCGAACGACGTCGTCAGTTACCATTGCAGTGGGCACGAGATCATCGAGACTGGACCGTGGATCAATGTAAACGTGTCTCCTGGTCCACTGAATCACGTTTCTTGTCACGCCAGGTCGATGGATGTGTCTGCATACGCCGTCTTCCAGCCGAACAGCTGCTCGAAACATGCACCACACGAATGGACGCAGGCCAGTGGGGGCGGTACTCTGCTGTGAGACACATTCACCTGGGCTTCGATGAGACCTGTGGCAGTGATCCTTCGATCACCGTGACAGCTGTGATCAACTAGATCCTTTCATGCTTCATGTCTTCAACTACAACGATGGCATCTTACAGCTTTTCACTGTCCGTATCACAGTGCCAGAATCGTGATACATTGGTCCTAGCAGCATATTAGTGAACTAACGGTGATTTCTTGGCCTGCTATCAAACCTATAGAACACATCTTGGACGCTATCAGGTGCCAACTCCGCACACACAAACCACCAACCCGTAATTTAAGGGAGTTGAGTGACCTGTGCCGTAGGAATCTGGTACCAGATACCTCCGGAAACCGGGGAAGGACTTGCCGGATCCTTTCCACGCTAAACCACTTTAGTATTGCGTTCCAAAGGTCGACCAACAAGCTATTAAGCAGGTGGTCATGATGTTTTGGGTCACCAGTGTAATCCTCCACCACTACGACTCAACCCAGGCGCCAGACACCATCACGGCGCACAGTGGTTCGTGATTGGAAAATAGTGGACATTCCAACTAAAGTCATAATATCGATCCAAAAAAATTGATTTAGATAGAATTTGTTGTGCTGATCAAAACTTGTTATCTTCAATTTTTGACAAAAATGAGTCCTTCACCCTTAAAAAAATAAAAAATAAAAATTATAAGAAAATGTATGGGTGAAAATCTATTTTATTTTATTGTCATGGCCATATAACAAAGTGTCAAAGTCAAACCTTATGCAATTGTAAGTACCTATCCTTCTTAATATTACAACATAAAACTTTCTTGCATATCCTTGCCGCTTTGACTACAGGGCGTAAATGAAGTTATATATGTTCAATTTCTTGGAGAGTTTTTCGATATAAATAAATTGAAAGTGAATTTAATTTTTAATAATATACGATTCTAGCACAAATATTATCTTTTTTCTTATGTCCTAACTAAAATATTTATATTACATTATATTATTAAATTCAACAACTATTTTCCAATCCCGAACCACTGTGCGGTGTCCCAATCACTTGACACAACGGGACTGGAACAAACGGTTTCAAGTGGTGAAAATTTTCGTTGAATCGCAAGGCTTCCATTTTAATTTAACTTTATCTGTGAGAGCTGTAAGGAATAGTCTGTGCTCCGCTATGCGAGTGGTCCGACTGGCTACTCGGAACAGACACCTGACGTATTTCGCTCCAGGTGCCCTCGTGTGCTTAGAGAGCAATTTAACATGGACGCGGCTGACACTGGTGATGGGCGACCTATGCGCGTAGACTAGGACAAAACACGAAGTCGGTCCGGAAACGGTAGAAACTCACTTCACTAAAACAGCTTGCCATTACTTCTATGGCGAGTATTTGTGTCGATTTAATAGCGTGTAACGTTTCGTATCATTTAGCGTGTCAGACAACAGTGTCAGCTGCCTATCTCTATTTTAAAAATTATTGGTGATAGTTAATAATTTTTTATGGCTGCGTGTGTTGGCGTTGGTAGGTTACGTGACCAAAGAATCTGTTGTGAAATTATGGCAGAGAGAATTCAGATGAAGAGGTCGGTCATTATTGTGTACGCATGCAGCAAATTGCGAGATAACTGTAAAAATTGCGTTTAGATGAACTTTTTTTATTGTTTATTGACAAAATACTTGTGTACACAAATTTCTAGCAAGGACAGGACCTAAATATCTTACACAACAAGAATACATTATAGTGTAATGAATTGCAATATAAATATAATACAATATAATTTCGGAATATGTTGTTCGTGCTATTGTGAATTACTATATTTTGAAACAAACGAAAATCCACAGCATCAAGTAAATAAATTATTAGTAATTCAAAGAATTACACGATATTTAAAGTTATATCGAACCTTCTTCTTTATTTTTTAAAAATAGAATCAAATACTGTGCCTATCCGGCTATCTTCCTCTCGACAACCGAGTTATATTCACAGGACACTAATAGCGAGAAATTGATCAGTTGTTGCAACCTGGACAGCGACAGAAACTTGTTGCGTATGAACGGAGCTAGTAAGCAATATTACCCACTGTAAATATACACACAAAATCCATACAAGCGCCATCGTTGGAGGTCTATGGCCAACAAACTGCGGTAGATAGTAACGAGTAGGTCCTTAACATAACGTGTGTTAACCTGTTATTGCTTTAGTTAGCTCTCTGTGATTACCTAATGAACTCCCCCAATCATACCGTAATTTTGGTTGTTGTATTCCTGCCAATAATAGATAAGACAAGAAGCAAGACACCTCATGGTTCAATGTTTAATTTGAAGAATGTTCCGTAGTGACAAACGTTTCTGGCACATTTAACCTGGTTACTATTTAGTCAGGATTTTAAAGGTGTACAGTATACTACAGCATTCTTGTCCCAGGATCTGCTGACAGGATTCCTCTTGCTTACCTGCTTACAGAATTATTTTATGGCCTTACTCTTTGTATTCTTTCATTTGTTTCTTATTACGTTACTTTGTTTTAAGTTATATTGATAGGAATCTCTTTTCAATGATGTACTCTATTGTCTTCTTGATATCTTTTGTTCTTTTTCTGTTGGGATTCATTATTTTTTCAAGTAGATTTCATTTTTGACCTTCATAAATCACTTTTTTTGTTGACTTTACTTATATCTATTTTTATTTTTTTTAAATATAGATCTTCTTGTTTATATTCTACATAGTTTGTTGAATCGAAATTGCCCTTCCTCCCATCTTTGTTGCCGAACTCATTCAGTTGCGCGGGAGCGTTCATTGACCTGAGCAATGGAAAGAAATTTGCTTGAATTTTAGTAGACAATACTGCGAGTTGGCGAGCTGTCTTTTAGCGGTATTTTCCGTGGTTTGAAGTTTTCCATCTGAATACGGCTGGGCCAATGGGCTCAGGGTCAACTCAGTTTCAGCCAATAAGAGAGAAGTTATGAACTGATTGGAGGTAGATGTGATGTTGCTGGATCGGAGTTCTGTTATATGGAAGAAAGGTGAAGATGCGGTTCAGAAAGTTACTGTGACAGTGATTCTAATACGGTGTAATGTTGTCAGTTACTGGAACTGTGTGGTGTTTAGCAACAAATAAAAGAACTCAAAATTACAGCTGCGATTATCTTGAAAGTATTCACCGATGAATTCGAACGTGAACAACTGATGAATGTAAAAGCTTACGGATTTCGCTGAAAGTGCCATGGGAAGACAAGTCGGCATAGCTGTAGGACCAACGATCATAACAAAGGATTGAGTTCCTCAGGGTCGTAGAATTGTACTGCCGTTGTATTAGAATTCTAATTCTTCTGGGTTTGTATCCCGGGTAAAGAAAACTCAACGTGTTACTGTTTGAGTGTTTGATTATGTAGTATATATGTTGAATAGTCTTTTGCTTGTTTGTGTTAAAATTTGCACGAAATCTAAGCCACAGTATCGAATTTACCAAGATAATTATCGTTTAATGTCACATAATCGTTATGTAACCTTTAAACTATCAACTTTTACTGTTGATCGTTAGTAGTAAAATCTTGTTACTTTCCTTATATCCTACCAAGCCTGGTGGGTGAGCGGTAACGCTCCGGCCTCGCATTCGGGAGGACGCGGGTTCGAATCCCTATCCGACCATCCAGTTTTGGGTTTTCCATGCGTTCCCCAAATCACTCCAGTCAAATGATGGGATGATTCTTTCAAAAGGCCATGGCCGAATTCCTTCACGTTTCTTCTCTCCAGCCCTTTCCCGCCATTAATGACCACGACATCGGCGATGCGTAAATCCAGTCCTCCTTTTATCTACATAATTTCCCAGAGATGTTTGTGCAGATGACTGTTATGTGTTTGTGCTCCGTGGAGTATGTTGCCGCATTGTCAATGAATGAAATATGAAGGAAGCAAGATGGTGAAACCCGGACCATTTAGACCTATCCTTCCCAAAGACACCGGAAGTTCGCCAAGCTTAACGTTCCAATCTGGCGGCAGTGTCTTGTGGTCTTACTTCACACGCACAGAGGAGAGGTTTGGTATTTATCCCAGAACTCCAGCGCACAATCTGGTGATTAGGAATTGTCCACCACCAGTTCCTCCACCCTGCTGTAGTGATGTTCCGATACCATCAAAGTATCGATACCTACTTAAAGGAGTAGTACTCAAATTGTCTTACGATACTTACTCATATGAGTACTCCAAAGTATCGATACTTACTCATATCGATACTTTTTTAAAATTAATGTTGAAATATAAAAATATACCTGACATTTTGCTAAATTATGTATTTTATTTGCCAGGTGTAATAAAATCAAATAACAGTCAGTAAACATTTTTATTGATTTATTAAAATTATAATAAAACTCACATTGTAAGCAAACTTTGAAGGTTTTGTCTTATCTTTAAATATTTATTTATTATAGTTTTAAATTTTTAAACAATAAAAGTCTGCTTTTGGAAGGTTTCTCAAAAAAGAAAATGTTGCAAAAATTTTGAGGACAGCTTGTTTCTTTTATTTGTCATTGTTTCACCCGCATTAGAAAACAAACATTAAATACTGACGTTGCTACAACAAGAAGATATTGTGTGCGTATTTATACAGACAACGAAATGTAAGTTTCATTTCTTGCCACTCTGTAAATGGATTGCTTTTTACAGACATTACAGTGTTTGACAAGTAGAGAGAGAGAGACTTGGTCACTACGGTGCGTTTTGTTTTTCTTTGTGATGTTTCCAGGAGTGATATTCCTGTGAAACGCTAGCTGAAACAGCTTCTTGTTCCGATTCATATGGATTACTGAATTGCTTATGAACCATATCTTTTAGTTTTTGTGTAGGGCTGCGCGGGAGCGACCATTGGCCACGTATAGCGAAATGCGCGCCAAGTACAACTTTATTACAATGAAATAGCGACCTAAAACAAACTCTTTGAGATTATATTGCCTATTATAAGACTGTTTTTGTTTGAATTTGAATGCTACCAACTTTACGCCAGCGGGAGATTATTTCGCAGGCGCGACTGAGTGGCGCAGCAGGGATGATGCATTTAGAATTTAACACCGGGTGCGTTTCGATACAATTACTTTTCTGCCGATACCGACTAAGTATCGAATGAATTCATTCGAATACGAAAAGTACTCGGTATCGAAAGAAAGTATCGAATACATACTCGTATTTACTAGTATCGGATCATCACTACCCTGCCGGTTCTTCCACCACCACGACTAGAACCAGCTAATCCCTTGTCAGGTTGTTCTAGCCTCGCATTCGGGAGGACGGCGGTTCGAATCCCCGTCCGGGCATCTAGATTTGGGTTTTAAATGGTTTCCCCAAATAACTCCAGGTGAATGCCGGGATGCTTCCTTCAAAAGGCCATGGCCGAATTCCTTCCCATTCCTTGCCCCCCATCCTTTCCCGTCTCTAAAAGACCTAGTTGTTATAGGAGACGTTAAGCAATTAAAAAAAAAAACCAAAAAAACCTTGTCAGGTAGTTGACCATTTACAGTGCAGCAACCACCCGAGACAACGGAATTGAAAGCTAGAAAGAAAAACTTTCGGATAACACATATCAGCTTGTAATAACTCTTTAGGTGGGGGTGGCTCTACTTTGAAAGTTATTAGACACACTGTATGGGTCCGCAATTAAACCTCTTTGATATTTCGCTATCAATATATCAATATTAAGCCTCGCACATGACATGTCTCAGGGGTTACAAGAATATGAAAGATGGGTAACAAAAGACATGAATTTATTCTACAAATTGAAAGACATCCAATTTTACATGTGAATTGATTTGCTGATGGCTAGCTCAGTTGGCTTTCTCAAACAAGTCTCTGGCTTCTCAGGGGTATTTTTCGGGCTCTTGATATGTTGCAACCATGTCGCATTGTCTGAATCACTTTACCGTGTGCACTGCCGGCGACGTTATCAGCACCTCAGACGCTCAGAGGATGGCGGTAGACCGACCACACGTCCACTCAGTTCCACACACAGTCCAGCAGTGTCTCGTCTCCACTCCCCCTCCGAGCAGCATTCCATGCAACAGGATACAAGAATATCCGAGTGGCGGGTCACTATTGTCTGTAGGTCGGCTGTCCCTGCTGTTATTGTCCACAGAGCAGCGGGTGGTTTAACGAACGGGCTCGCGGCTTCCGCTCGCAGAAAAATAGCCCTCCCTCGATAGGTGCACACAGCCTCGCTTTGGGAACGCGACTTATTACAGCTTGCCGAACAACCCACCAAAATTTAAATTCCATGGAATTTAAATTTGCTTATAAAGTCTTCTCTGCAACTTTGTTCACAGTTCAGTTCCTGCCCTCTTGATAGCAATACCCTTGATTTACAAAGCCATAAAACCCTGAAAACTTACAATTTCATAAGATATTTACAACCTTCACCCATTTTCAAACAAAATTCCCCTGCGGAAATGTCATGCGAGGACGCGTTAAAGGCGCCAAACTGTGAATGTTTACAATACAACTCGCTTCGTGTGCAAAACTCCCCAATGCAGTCGCTTCCTGATCGCCGTAGAGGTAACATCGGCGCTTAGAGAGCTACACTCCGAGTTTTCCTTGTGACGAATAACGCGTGAACTAGGACAGTGCAAGCACTAG